>CANNZV010000527.1:401466-420639 GCA_947561585.1 Caprella mutica
AGCCTTGCAAAATACAGGTAGTGTATTAGGAAGCAATTTCAAATTTACGGTTTCAGTTACTTTAAATTGAAAATCTTCACTTGAGTAATCTTTAAATTTAGCTAAAGAATTACGAGAATTAATACTGTGTACAGTATTAGCGTCACTAGAAGAAAAACTTATTTTCATATTTAATTTCTTACCCAAGTCCCTTCCTAATAAATTAGCTCTATCAGGTTGTACTAAAAGAAACTTGTGAAGGAAAGTCTTTCCTTCCAACGTGATACTTGCAGTTGTTTCTCCGCAGAGTTTAATCGACGTTCCACTGTACCCAGATACGCGTTCAAGTGTAGCATTAATCTTCAATCCGGCTGCTACAGCCTCAGTATCTCTTATTGGAGTCACTTGAGACCCTGAGTCAACTTCGAAGTTTATCTCTTTATTGTTGATTTTACAATATACTATCACCGGTTTTGTAATTACTGTACGTGAGGTGAGGACAGTGGAGTTTATCCTAAAAAAGAATCCCAACAGTTGCAGGAAGGTGATTCTTTCACATGGCGTGTGTCCTTCATTTGACCTTCATGACAATGCTGCCACGTGGGTTCAATCAGTGTTCCAATTTGATTTTGTTGTTCAACTGAATTAGCTTTGAGATTTGTTAAATTAGTCCTGCAAACCTTCTCTAAGTGACCTAATTTGCCACATTTCATACATTTAATTTTAATTGCAAAACATTTCTTGGCCCAATGTTGCAGCGGATGCAAACGTTGTGACTAGGAAATTAGGAATCTTGCACCTAGTGTCATTCTTCTTACCCTGCTGCTGATAATTTACTTTATTTGCAGACTTATTAATAGGCTCTAATTTAATATCTTGGGCATCATTAGTTATTTGCTCTATTAATTTTTCCTTTTCAACGCAATCATGATAAGATTCATCTGCACAGTTTTGTATTAATGAACTTAAAATGGTCTTGGATGCGAGACCACTCACAAACATGTCGCTGAGTAATCTGTCTCAGCAGCAGTTTCCATAGTTACAGGAGGATGCTAAGTCATTTAGTACTTTAGCATAATTTTCAATTGTTTCATCGTGCGATTGTTTTCAGTTCATAAACTGCACAGATGCTCCTATAATGGATTTTTTAACTTGGTACTGTCCAGTTAATTTACTTACGATGTCATCGTAGGTTGCAGCTGACAACAACGTAGGTTTCAACCTTCTCTGTAGATCAGATATAACTGGAACTGGAAGTACTTCAATTAATACAGCAGCTTTCAGTCCGTCATCAGTCATCAGAAGCTTCTTCTAAATTTGTAGAACATTGAACCTTAAATCTTTCAATAAATTCAACAATTGTTTCAACATTAGAGTTGAACTGCGCGTTCAATGTGCATTCGTACGTGCGTAGTTCGTTACGAGGTGTTACGGGTGACAGTTCCTCGTCACGCAGTTATCCAGAGAAACTAGGTTCGATATCTTTTAAGATATATTTTTTCTCGTCGCCAATAATTGTAATACATTGTTTTACTATCACTATATTACTTTACTTGTTTCAGTAGGTATTTATACTGGTTTACACCCATAATATTGCATTGCACTGATAAGTGAACACTTTAGATGACAATAAAATGAAGAGTGAACACAGCACTACAGTTGACGCTTTACATCTTACAACTAAAAGTATGTGAGGATTGTTACTCTCGTAAAAGTAAATGAGATGTAACACTTATTGTTTTCCCTTATCAATTAATAATATATAGAACTTTGCTTTGTGAGATAATAAAGACATTAATCCACAATTGATCATGAATCAATAATTTTGTATATTGATAACGTTAATTAAGCATATATTTTACAGAGAAAAATAGTAATAACAGGTCTCAAAGAATATAACCGGTCACTAGAACGGAAAGAAAAGTTTGAAAATTTATAATGAAAAATGTAAAATGAGTTTGAAAATTTAAAATAAGTGTGTAATTCAAACACTGTATAAAAAAAAAACTTTATTCAGAAAAAAAATGTAAAATAAACATGAATACACATTTCTATGAAAAATTACAGTTAAAAATATCAAAGAAAATAAATTTCTGAAGCCCGTCCTGGTACCTTAAATAGGTATTAGTGGGCAATACTAGCCATATATTAAATTATAAATATTCGCTTAATAATGATAGTGGTGATAAAGGAAGAAATATTTAATTTATATAGTTAATAATAAATTGTATAGTAGAAAAATAGTGTATGATGGAAATAAACCTATAAAAAACAACCTATAATTTATTATATCACCAATTCAAATAATTAATTTTATAAAATAACAATTAATGATGTATGAACAAATTTGTATATATTATGTAAATAATTAATCGTATAAAAATATTATGCATATTTAACACTATATTTTAAGTTAAGTAGCCTGATAATAATTATTTGGGTGGCAAATATCCGGGGGTGGCAATTGTCCGGTCACATCAATTTTTCTGTATTTTTTACCTAATATTTCATACGCCTTCCCCTTTTATCTCTATCACTATACTCTTTCGATTTGATTCACCAAAGGCATGAAAAACTTTAGTATAGAGCAATAAATTTTGTGAGAAACTCACGAGTACAATTCCTGAGGTCAGCCATTGTCACCTGTTGAGTAAAAAGATGATCCAGAAAACGGAGCTGCGTCTACACGTTCCAATTTGCCTGCGCAGTTCACGGAAATCTATGCTTATTAGCTCAGTTATCGCTGCAACTGCATAGTTTCCCTTCGGAGTCAAAATTTGCGCAGTTTTCCAGTTTACACGCATCGTCTTGAACTGCGCAGGCAAAACGGTGTACAAAACGTAGCGTGTAAACCAGCCTTTACATGCGGGGGTAAAATGTGAATATGGGGTAGCGTACGATAATGCGTGTTTCAGTGGGAACAAGATTATTCATGCGCATCTCAGCAATTGGACGGATACACATTTCCGCGACAGTACCTTCTTATTATAGAATGGTAAAAAAAAGTCCTATATGTAGGATAGCATTGCTGAATATTCCATCTGAAGAGTGTTGCAACAGTTTTGAAATAAAGCTGTAAAAGAATAATAGGATGTGGTTATCTGCTTGCTGGTCGTATACTTTACATGGCTGATGGAGGTAACTGCTAGTGACAGTTGTGTTACAAAATTCCGACTGTCGCCAGCATTCTTTTGATTATCCTTCCTATAAATCTTCAGTTTTCCATTTCCCAATGCACACACCATATCTCATAACTAAGGCTCGGACATTGGAGCATTTATAAGTTAAATGCCACTAGCGCTCATAATGCTCCAAACGCTATAAACGCCCCAAAATGCTCAAAACGCCCTAAAATGCTCAAAACGCCCTAAAATGCTCAAAACGCCCGAAAATGCTCCATATGTACTCTGGTTGACTTCTATTGCGCACCAAGATTGAGTAATGTCAAATAACTGTATCATTCTTACCGGTTGGACAACTGCACTTTTAAGTGTATTTAATGGTTCATGATCGAACTAATTTCACATAGCTATATCTGCCAGTGATTAATGAGACTGTTTATTCATCCTTCATATTACCAATAATTAGTTCGTATAAATATACTTAAACTAAAAATAGATTAAAATGCGAATTTGATAGAGAGATAGCTTCAGTGAATACCAGGGTATGTGTTTGTGTGCTATTAGCTAGGTACAGTCAAAGAAATTGTATCCGTAATTATATCTTGATAGTTAACTTATTTCAAATGTTGAAGAGAAATCATATTACAGATAAAGCTCGTACAGCGGACGATCTTTTATCGTGCAAAAAATATCCGTTCTATAAGGGCAATGTAGTTCTTACAATGACAACTTTAAATTATATGGTTTAACAAATATATTCTATGTCTACCATTAATCTAGTCATGCATTGATTTAATTTGATTACATTCACTTAATTAATAAGTTACTGTATTGTTGTTCAGTTTTTTTAATAATTTAATTTTGTTACCCTTTTCCTATACATTTTCTTCGATTTGAAAAGTTCTATAAAAATTAAAAAGAGGTGTAACTATTCTAATATTAACCCTAGATTTTCACGTAAATCATGTCTATTTAGCTGCTAATATCTTTGTTTTATTTTACATACCTTATTTTTTCGTACATTTGTTTGAGTAAGTAATGCTGGGTTGAATGTTTTGCAAGGCGTAGTGAAGAAAAAAGACTGAAATCTTTCCCGAACTGACACTCTAAGATGTTTCCCGCTATGCTAGTGCCCCTGTTACTTCCACAGAAGTAGAGATTATTCTTTTTATTGAAATATTTGGTCAGATAGACGATGAAGTGTCAAAAAAAATGTTAAGGAAGTAATGATTTTATCTTGTTAATAAACTTCAACAACATGTGATGCTAAAATTTTCTGTAACATTATAGACTCAATATAGATTCCAATTATTATATGTACTGTATACGTTCATTTTGGGTTCTTTTTCTTATGTTTTTTCAAGTATTGCACAATACTTTTGAACTTTACATATTTACATAATGATTTTTCAAAATGAATTATTTATGGATAAAAATTAAAGATAATTCTTGTGCATATTTCATCCATAAACTCTTCAAAACAAAACCTCGTTAAAATTCTTACTTAAGTAACACGCTTTTTCTTTCGGTGCATGAAACTCTCCAAAAACTGCCTCAAATGCACCAATAACTGTCCCCAAATGCACTGATAAGTGCTTCAAATGCCCCGATAAGTGCCCCAAATGCTCTTTTCTATCGCTCCTACTGCACATTTATAGCGCTACAAGTGCTCGTTTTGACCGCTACTACTGTTCTTTTTTAAGTGCCCCAATGTCCTAGCTCTACTCATAACTCATCAAAAACTCCAAATACCTACAGAAATGATTCACTCCAATACAAGAGATGCAGCTCAGACCGATTGAATATTGAATAAGTACCAGCACAGCACGTATGTACTGAAGTTATACTAGCATATAGTTTTAGTATGAGCAATGCAAAATAACCTTCCCGCAATATTCCCTTCCGATGTTCCCAAAATGTCCCCAGGGAATATTGCGAAAATTTCCGTTTCTGTACTTTTTGGGAACATCCCCTGGGAATGTTCCCAAAAAAGTACAAAAACGAAAATTTTCGCGATTTCCACTGGGGACATCGGAAGGGAATATACCGGGAAGGTTATATTGTTGCCTGGGAAGCATTAAAAGAAAAATAAGGTCATCTAACAGTCCTGTAGCTCAAATTGGTAGGAAGATTAGTGAAGGCTATAACAAAAGGTTCATTTAGATAAATAGCTACCATATTGAAGGACATTTAATTATTCTTGTAAAATTAAATAACTCTTGTGTCCTGTTGAGAAATAAGTCACTAGTTGGAATTAAATTTTTCAAAAAAGATGTTGCCTTCTCTAAAGAGTTCAAAATCGTCAAATCTGCCTTAACCAGTCCTTTTAATTTTTCTCTTTGGGATATCTTTTTCGTGAAACTTGGAGAATCAGGTCTTGGTCAATAAGGGAGATATTTTACGAACGTGTGTAATTCTGCCTTACAAGAATCATTTCTTAAAGGTCCTCTCCAGGCTCCGGGAAAAAAATGAGTTTATAACATAATATTATAGAACTAAGGTCTACGATCATTATTCTGCAAACCACGTACCATTCGGTTCAGTATACATTTTATAATTTGTTTTTAAAGTTTTTTAATACTCTGTGAGCAACAATTGAGCGAATCACTAATCTGATGCTCAAGAAGAAGATTGTACACTCTTTGTTTTGATTACAAATTTGAATTTTATAAACAAACCATGCGTTGTTTATAAAAATTATTTGTTTCCCAACAATTGTTTCCCAAACTATATAAACGTTTCTATTATAAGTTCATTCAATTTTATACCTTTACACGAATATTAAATGGATTTATTAAATCTAATACCTAGTTGACAATCAAAACAAATGGTGTACATTATTTTTCTTCAGACTGAAAATTTCTTAAATTAGTAAGTCGGAAGTAAAATAGGTTTTGTATAGAGTTTTGATTAGTAAAATCTTCAAAAGCCTATAAAATTAAAAATATGCTACTAAATTCGATGGGGTTTGCAGCAAAATGATAAGAAACATTAGCCTCGTTGAATAAGGCAATAAAAATAAAAATAAAAATTTGCGTGGAGGGGACCTTTAATCTCCAAAATAATTTAATGATAGCTTTATATTTTAACTGAATTCTTCTCGAAAGTAAATGAGCTTTAAGGCTTAAATAATGTTACATGTAGTAGCTAAGATGCAGTTTGACATGTTCAAACTGCATTTCCATGAATTAATTTATATTATATAGCTATTATTTCAATTTAGTTGTACTATCTATATATTTACCAATAGTTATTTTATCTAGTGAAAACATTTCACTTGACAAATGATTTATTTTTATTATCCTGTTATTTTATACTAGGTAGATCTTCTTATAATAAATAGCTAAAAAATATAATCATTTTTCTAAAATGAAACTTTGATATTCATGTCCCTCAGGCTGCAGTGAAATATACTGTTTGGGAAAGTTGTGACTTCCAGGGTGCCAACTTATTTTCAATTAGCTATACCTCTGTCAAAAGCTTCTATTTCATAAATTCATTATGACAGGATCATTATTACCATGCATACTGCATGTTGATTTGATGTTTTTCTCTATTAAGTGAGCCCCAAATTGTAATTTATTTCCTTAATCAGTTTTAGAGAACAGTGCTAGTATTATGCTCTTCAACTACGAGGTCTTAGATTTTTGTTGGGCTCCCAGGCTTCATTTTGCTATCACCTCTTCATTTTCTAAAACTGAGAGAACTTTATGTTATTAGGTTACCAATCTTTCAAATATTTCGTGTTAAAAGATGAGCCGATTACTTAATTGACGTTACTTCTAATTAAATTCCTAATACTTTTTTAATTTAATACACATTTCAATGAACTTTGTAGCAATGAATGCATTTACGTATTAAGTATAGAAATATTGACTTTAGTTTTCCAAGAGCAAGTAAATAGTTAGCTGTAATGGATGTCTTACCACCTAATTTTTATCCCCGTACGAATAACATAGGAATATTTCGGTGATAATCTAAAAAGGAAACCAACTCACTTCACTTTGGTGGTCTATTAATATTATAAATAAAAAAATTGTTGCACCCATAACTTCTGACGCTTTTTATCATTCTAAAATAATATTTACCAAATCTTTATTCAACAGATGACTACCATTTCTAATAAAGAGAATCATAATTTGATTCTTGCACCGTTATACATTTTAAAGAAGAAAATAGCATTGAAGGTGTGCCTTCAACATGGCTAATTAAAGTAAACAATAAAATTTGTTGCTAATGGCCTCCAAAAATAGCTTGTTCGAAGGTAACTGGGCTCATTAAAAGATGTGTATCTTTAGATCTCTCTTGGAAAGTTATCGAAATGTTCGATAATTTTCAAAGCGGACTCTTTGAAATGAGAGAGAAATGTAAAAAGGCACAATACATGACTGGTAGTGAAGCTACTGAGAAAGAACTATCTGAGGAGAGTGAGGTTGTCAGTGAATCGGATTCCTCTGAAAAGCTGCCTTCACCACCCAAGAAAAAGAAACGAAAAACAACTACAATAATCAAATTGAATTAGAAGAAAATAACTTTAAATCGATTACTCTACCAAAATGATACAATATTTTAATCCAATTCTGAAATTTTCAAACATTTAATAGATACCAGAGAAGATATAAAAGTAATGAAAAAAATGATCAGAAAGAATAGTGTTTCGGTTAGTCTAGAAGGGCTCTTCTAAACTCCCACAATTGCCCATCCAAACTAAAAATGCTGCCCTGCAGTTGAAGAAGCTTTGCAGGATGACTGCGAGAACATTCATTTGACACGGTGCTATCGTTATAACTTCGGTGGTTCTCAACTAAGCTGTGAAAAAAATAGTGAAGAAATTAAGAATGGCCTAACCTCTTCGGTGGCATCATTTTATTCAATGCAAGTGTAATACTCTGATGTATCCCAATTTTGACCCAGTTCTTTTTAACTATATTTCTGTTAGTTCCAATATTCATAATTACTCGACTCGTGGTTCATCCAACATTATGCTACCACTGTTTAGATGTGAGAAAAGCAAGTCATCAATTATATTTATGCTGCACCTAAAATTTGGAATTCACTCAATGAAAACATTAAATCTTCATCTTCCATTGCTAAATTGAAGATTAGTTTGAAACGTAAATTGTTATGTTGTTGAATAGTGTTTATTTCTTCTCAGTTATTAGATCTCAATAAACTTTTTTTGTATTTGTATTTATATAGGCTATTTTAAGTGGGTGGTAGGCTGGTAAAATAATCCTGTGTGGATTTGGTATGGATGCGTGTACAGAATTTTTTTTTTGTAATTTTGATTTTTTTTTTCTCTCTTATTATAATATTTCTCATAATATTTTGTAGCGTGCTGTTTTGTTTATATAGTTCTTTTTTAATTAGGTTGCCCTAAAAGCCTAGTGCTTTCCCGGGCCTTATACATTCCTTAGCATGTAATAAAAGATATATTGCGAATGAAAAGATCAGGGTGGCCCTGACCCTGTATCTTCTTTAAAAGGGTGCTATATGTTCATTAAATTAAATAAAAGTGAAGGGTGCCAAACTTTCCTTCATGGAATTGAAATTATGCTCCGTGTTCAAGGTGAGCTGAACTATAATTTTCTACAAACATAAATGGCAGTTTCTATTAGGTCAATGTATTTGGTATTATGAGTTTCAAGTTTCAGCTGGTATTACAATTTATGAATGGTGATAATACATTAAGTAAATATATGCTGATAACATTTATTTTCGTTAAATTTATCTTTTCATAATAATCTGCTTAGAATACTAAGCAGATCACAATGTAATATTGTGATATGTGACCGTTTCCGGAAACTCTTTGTGGGTGAATAGACGGAAAAATGGGATTTCAGCCCAGACTTGTAAAAATTTACCTCTAATCTTACATTAATTTTATCTTAATCATATTATTTAACTATCTGAAACTCAGGGTATATGGTATTAGACTGTTCAATTCTATAGTAATACGATTGATTTCTCATCATATATTTTTCTCTTTCATCCGTTCTTTTGTACCTTTTCTTCACATTTTATAGTGAGCAACATGTTCACGTTATGGAAATTTGTTCTGAATGAGAAAATAATTTACCTTATTTATGGGAGAGCTCATGTAATTCTGTCATTTGTTTAATGTCTGCTGTATTTTTTTTTGCTGTCCAATACTGCCGTTCATTCATACAGTAAGCTGTAGTTAATCTTGGTTGTTTCCTTTCATCTTTCTACACCATAGGATTTTTTCCCCAACTAATTAGTATCAATATTGTCCTCAAACAACTAATTACTAGTGAATGTCTCTTAAAAATTTAAATAGACTAAAAATCTATCAATAATTTATATTTATAAGTGCTCTACCTAACCTCATTTCACTGCCATTAATTTTTCTTTTTCAGAAGCCATGTTACTCTCACTCTAAGGGAGAGGTGTTGCCCTGTGCAATATTAATAATTTCATAGCTATTTATTTAGCACAGGCAGAAGATAAACTAAGCCGGAGAAAAAGACTAGGGAATAGGGTAACTGTTCTCGAAAACGAACTGTCTGGAGAAACAGTTGAAGAACTCCCAACTACTCCTTGAATATTTATTTCATTATTCTTGATAGTTTTAATCTATGTAACGGTTAGTCTTTAAATCTTATTTATTTATTGATATATTATTATTCTGGACTGTTTTAATCATGTAACTGACAGGTCTAAGGTTAGTTATTTAAACTTATTTATTTATTTGTTGATACATTATTCTGGACTGTTTTAATCATGTAACTGACGGGTCTAAGGTTAGTTATTTAAACTTATTTATTTATTTGTTGATACATTATTCTGGACTGTTTTAATCATATGAGTAATCAAGTTTTTATTTTTGTTGCAATTGAAAGTAATTGGAAATTATTAGAAGTAATATTTTATTAGACAGTTCAACAGGAATTTTATATTCCTTCTAACAGTTCAACATTAATTGATAAAACGGTAATGAACTACTTTCTTTAGAACCACCAATAGAAGTTTTGAAAATATTTGCAAATTTTAATACTAACAAATAATGACCGCTATCACCATGGAGTGGATATGAACAGTCAGTATTTAAGGATTCAGTATTTCAAAAAAAAAACATAAGGTGTGTAGGCCAACATGCATTGAACAAAATAATAAACAATTAATTTAATTGGAAGTCTGTAGGCCATATCGCTGACGTTGGAAGGAAATTTAATTCATAGCTAAGGGATAATTTAATACATAAGGACCACTAGTCGGAGACAACGCTCGTGGATGCAGAAATGCTGCACCGTGAATGCAGTCACTTAAGGCTAGTTTACTCGTTGTTAGCTGGCGAGTGAGATAGTGATGATATGACTCATACTCTTGTCAACTAGCCACCATGATGACACGGGGCAAGTTTATCAGTAGCTTGTTAACTCGCCAGCCAGTAGCGAGTAAACGAGCCTTTACTAAGGAATTTGACGAAAAGGGTCGGCAGCAGTCACTGATGGAAGAGGAAAATGAAGAGTTGATAGTAAATGAATTCTACCGGACCCAAATATCGAGTTACACCTAGCGAATGCTCTCTTCATTGAACTGGAAACAAATTTTGATAACATTTTAGTTTATAACTTATTGAATAATAGGTTTGTTGCGAATATAATGGGTTCTAGCGTCAAACGGAAAATAATACAAAAAAACCTAAATATAGATCTAGCTGTCAGATTGGAAAGAGACAAACACACGTGAATAAAATCTCTATAATGGAATGTACGGAAAGAGGAACAACGTCCGAACAAGCAATCATGGATGAAAGACGAAAATGAACAAACAGGTAGCAGAAACTTGTGGCAAATACAATTAATGAACAATCTATGAGACTTTATTGTTATCCCTATATACCTATTTGTATCCTACAAAACAGTGAATTCCAATGAAAACACGATCATCCAATTTTGACAGTTCGTAACTAAGAATCCTTTGCCCCTTCCTTCAATTCGTGACAGTTCATAGAGTCATTCGTTAAAAGTATATCGTGTAAAATTGCAATGTTCAATAAAATCTAATAATGGAAATAAATCATTTTATATATAATTTATTTCTTACCAAATGCTAACGGTAGATGGCGCACAATCAAACAAAGGTTGATTACTAAATACATAAATTAATATAACAACAAACATACTCACGTACATACTAATGAGTGCAAATGCTTCCGCTAGGTGTCTCTAATTTTATTATATACTTTTTATATGAACATTTTAAAAATAAACGATCATTTAAATATTACATAATTAAATACTTTGAATCGATTTAAAACCAATTTGGCGATTGTTTGATTGTGACTTTACTATCCCTATAAGGACCGGAGGGTGCACTCACAGATGGAAGATTAAAATGAAAAGATGATATAGTAAATGAAGCCTACCTAATACAGAAGTATAAGATCTCGTATTTCAAGAGCATGAACTTTGTGCTTTCCTTTAAAATTGCCAGTACCGATAAAAACAGACAATTAGGGGAGAACCGGGAGCATTCGGACAACTCGTTTATAAACATGTTCTTAATTGTTGGAACAACCGCTTATTGCAACCGCATGTGTGCGACGTGTTAACAATCGGTTATTTGAATGATCCAGTGCGGAGATGTAGTATTTCGCCCCCGAAGTTTAATTTACTGTTTTCTTCAATATTTCGTGATTCAATTGATCGTGTGTGGACGAAACGGATTCTCAATCTCAAAGTCTTGAATTATATTAATACACTATATTACGTTTGGTGTGTTAAAAATAATACGAATGAATTGAAAAAATGGTAATGTTTATAATTTTTTGAAAATGCTGATGCATACGTTAAAGTTACTTGACGAATATTTATTTATTTATTAACACAAAAAGAACAGTTTAAATTAAAGTATATACTACATTATAGAAGTAACATTTGGTCTAATTATAATTTTTCGCTTCTGAGGCAACCTATAAATATCGTCACTCACTATAGAATATGATGCAAGCCAGTGCAGTGCATATTTGCGAATGGAAGAAGCATATACATTGTAATAAAGCATATACCTAAACTGTAATGCGGGGGGCCATTCACGGTCAGTCAGGCCTTAAGGAATTCCTTCAGGCGCTAATGAGGACGTCCATTAACGACCAGTCTTTCCATCAGTGCATGCAGGTCACTGCAGGATAGTGTACGTGGTGTTCAAGATGGAGTATGGTCATAAGCCCCCGGGCACGAACCGCTCTTTTTTAATCTTTATATAATATGAATAAATTAAAATTGCTTTGAATCTCTCAGAATAAATGGTAATGCACACTTAGGAATTTAGGCACAAATATATAAAATATAATTCCGTAGTTTTTTAAAATTAAACAGTTTAATTAATGTTCAGGCATTGCTTTAAGATTGGAGTACAGAGTTTTTTAAATAAGTTTATAAAATCTAATTTAGTTATTTTGTTATCAATCCAATTATCGACATTTTGTAGGTTTGGATACCTATTAAAAATGGTTCCACTAACTATAATAAAAATGTCACAATCAATAATTTTCCCAAGCTAAATAATAATAAGTCCAGAATTACGTAAAGATTGCGAAAGTTTCAAAAGCACACATTTTGGCAATAAATTTAAAATTCCATAAAGAAATAGAAGTCCGCTAAATCTGTGAAATATTAGTGCATTCATAATTCGAAATGATCAGGAATAGAAACCCATGGTGTTGAGCAGGACTTCGTCTGAAGCCCCGTTTACATTGACACTCACATCCACGGGCAAGTGCACGCTCAAAGAGTGTTGACTGTTCACATTTGAAAAGCGTTTGGCGGGCAGATTGAGAGTCGAGACCAAAGACAATATAAGATAGACGCTCAACTTGATAGGGCACATGCAAAAATAATAACAACCAATCAGAAACGATCAGTAGCATACGTCACACCAAACAATAATAAACGTACGACCCCCCTCCCCCCTTGAAATTCACAGAAGGATAATCTTTAGTCTTAACGTGTGAAGTCATTAGAAATATAAATATTCTCTACTAATTAGGGATCAGAGAACTAATTGCTTTATTATTAATTAAGTTTACAAGATCGCATATGTGGTTTACTTAAGTATTTTATTTAATATAATTTACCTTCTACTCTGAGAATAGTCATAACTAGCTTCACCAAGCGAGTACAAACCTATATAGGGAACGATATTGTCTTAGACCACACTAAGTTGTAGGGTATACCTTAACGCTGATTGGCTAGAAGTTGGGTCAGAGTGCTGACGTCAGTGCAAACATTCTCTGTATTTTATAACAAGGAGTTGAGCGTCTATCTTAAGGCGGTGCCAGACGAAGAGTCATCACTAAACCACGCCCACTTTCGTCACTTTTAGTCATGAATCTCACTAACCAACACTGCTGGTTAGCAGAGTGAACACTCACGAATGGAGTCACGATTGTCAGTGTTGTATATTTACAGAACTAAGTGATGGAGACCTCCTCAATTATTTAAGAATGCCACCCAGAATTTTCTGTCTGATCTTAGATAAGATAACCTCATATATTTCACGACAAGAAACTTGATGATTTCTGTATAATATATTTAATACTACCGAAACAAACATAATGTTTACATTGTAACAATTGTATTAAGGTCTTGTTCTCATTTTTCCACTTAACTTGTTGTAGGAAGAAGATCGCTAATCGAAAATCGTATTTGAGGAAGATAATTTAATTTAAGATGCAATTAAATCCAAAAAAAAAAAATAGGTCCTATGCGATATCGTTCCTATCCGTAACAATCCTCCTGTCCAAACTGAGACTTATGGGTTGGATGATGTAAATGGTAAATTTAGTTATTAAATTGCTTGCGTAACATAATAATTTGAATTATATTTAAAAAATATACTTTACAATTTGTTTTCTATATTTTATTTTTTTTTATCAGAAAATGGAATTTCTCAGAACTTGAAGTTACACCTGTAGCGCTAGTCTGATTTACTAGTTTTAGATTTTACGAGGCATTTCATCATTAGGGATATGGCAGGAATACGCATGTTTGGGTTCATGGTTTCTGTTGAAATAATTAAATACAAATAGAAATATGGAATTATGAATACATTTTACAAAATTATCACATGTATAGCAATTTAAACTCACCAAGATTTTTCTATCCCACAAATATCAGATCGCTACATTCTATACTGGATTTTAACTTTTTAAATAGCTGACACTCTTTCGGTTTTACAAATATTTAAATGCATAGTTATTAATGGTTTGTCCTGTAAGACAAATAATGAAATTACGGCAATGAAAGCTAATTCAGTCTAGTATCATGAACAAGGTAGCAACATTTTTCTTAGTTTTATTAAAGGTAGATACAAAGAAAAAAGTGACAAGGAAAAATAGTAACGTGAACTTCAAACGAGTAAACATATAGAAAAATTTATTTAAATTGAGTCGTCCTCTATCATCTATGATAGTATTTTTTTGAGTTAATAATCAAGCAGATAGTTACGAATTTATGAAAAATGTAGCTAATGTACTAGGCTTTAAGTAAACATGTACTTAACATTCTTATAGCCATATAGTCAACAAATTATTTAGATGAAGAAAACTCTACTAATAACAAAACAAATAATAAATCCTATCTACTTATAACTTTAAATATTCACGAGCAAAATAATTCACAACCTAATCATAGCACTGCTGGAAAGAAAATAACCGGTGGTGGAAACTGTTCCTGATAGGAAAATTTAATCGAACCAATGCCTAAGGTAAAATATTGTAGGTTCACTACAACACCCATCATGGGAAGACCTGAACTTCCTAAAGTAGCAGAAAAACAAAACTGTGAAGTAATTGCAGGTATGCCGCTCCCCCTTTTTAATTGTTTTTCGTTAATTATCTTGGCATGAAATATCTTATGTTAGCTCTTTATTTCTTTAGAATTTAAATTATCTTTTTATCAAAATTGTTAATGTTAACTTAGTTCATGATATATTGAATCTTTATTTCATTACATGCTGTTCATAGTCTCATTGAACTTCTAATAAGAGGCTCTTGAATAAATATTCAAAAGGTAATCTTCTCGATTTTTGTCTAATACCTGATATGTAACCTAAAAAATTCTTTTTTTCAATTAGTTTCCTTAACCAGGTAAGACCACAATTCTTCACAAGAAAGCGCTTGGCTAAGTTTATCTGACTTTCCTAAAGAAGATGATGTAATAGAGTCGTCTCAAAGTAAGAGTATTCAAGAATATGAATTTATTACATTGGCCAAGTGAAGTATTTTGAAAAAAATAAGCTGAAAATATAAGAAATAATTTAATAAAAAAAAATTATTTATCTTAACAGGAGCTTTTCATGTCGGAAATAGAAATAAAAGGAAATCTGCCACCGTTCTAAATTCGATGAAAAAGATAAGTAAATGTATATACCTATTATTATATTCTTACATAGGTTAGTAATAATCTAATTCCTATCGTTTATTTTAATCTTATCAGGAAATGGAACTCCTCTGGACTGTATCATCATATCATCAGTCGCCACGAAAATTGTGATGCCTCCATTTCAGGCGGCTAACCTAGCCGTGACAATCGTGTGATCTTCTCAGTGTTGTTTTAGACACGAGGGTGAGTGCACGCGTATGTGTCTATCTCAGACCTAACTGAGTAACGGTTCTCGTTAGCACAACAGCTGATGTTAACTTACACAGTATTCTTCAAAATACTTTAGGATATGATCATTTTTGGACATTTAACTGATGTAAGAAGATTAATTGATGAATATTTAGGCAACAGATGCAATGTTAATGACTTGGATAAGCGTTTGGCACGCACTAGATGCGTGCACTCTTCCTCGTTTCTCAAACGTCACTGAGCCGTGTGTGAATGCTCCCTGAACTGTCAGTCTGTCACTAGGGTGACGTCATATGTGTGCTGTGACGTCACCACACGACACAGCGGAACAACAACAAGACGAAAAAGAAGCTGTTTTGACTAATTGCTAACAACAAGGTGTTAACACGATGGTCGGTCCCGCTTATACGTTGTTCGTTAGCCGTTACATCGCTTCCTTCTACTAGTACTTCCATGCTCAATTTAAACTGTATAGGGAGACTACAGAACACTACATATAGGTTACCATTAACCTAATAATTCTGGAGATGAATGAAGATAATATATATCTTTGTTAACCATTATCAAATTATAGTTTGTTAATTGTTAAATTAACTGTATCTAATTATTAGTGGTTATCGTTATTATTGTATTATTTACCTATGCCTCGCTTAACAAACATCCTGTGTACTCTCAATTTTGTTATTATGGTACATGAAATAGTTAAAATAAATACTTGATCAAAGTAATATTGTTGTTAACAAGAGTGACATAGGACCATATTTGAAACTGTGCTGTAGTCTAGCCCCAGCACAGAAAAGACATAAATTTTAATTGTTTTAAAACAATTTAAAGTAGTTGAACCTCAGCATAAGTTTCAAGTTCCTCAGATTGCCAATATAGTACTGAGATGAAACAGGATATGGTCTTTTACAGCAATATTGGCTATTTCTAATAGAGACATATCCTGGTAATTCTCATGCACTATTCTCTCAGATTTGAGGACCAATTTTTGAAAATCTTTTTTTTTAATATATAAAATATTGAAAATACCCTCGTTCATTCATCTACGCTATACCTCTTGTCATTAAATGTACATACCCTGCTGATATTTTCTCAAAATACTCTGGTGAAATCTTGCTTGTATTTATTCAGCTATCCTGGTGCTACATTTAAATATATGTATATCCTGCTTATTCCTTTAGTTTACAATCCTACCGAATATATCGGAACATACCCTGCTTATTTCTTTTACTAACTATCCTAGCGAATATATCTGGACGGTGTCCGGAAAACTGCCGAAGCGGAAAACTGCCATGTGTAAAACTGCCAGTCACTTAATGGGAATTTATGTATTTTTTTTTTAAATTAAATTAAAAAAAACGGCGTCAGCCCTTCGTTAAGGGATTATGGGGACATTCATTTTTACAGTAATAACAAAATAAATATTGGATTACTTAATATCCAAATGAAGATTATATTTCAACAAAGCTACCTTATTAAACACACAGTAAACGAAACTTCAGCACACATAAGGAAGTAACAATTACCATTCTATACTTATTTGTTATGTCACGTACATTTAAAAAACAAGTTAAGTTACGTATATAGTCCCTTGTTTTTAATTTCCTATATTAATGTCAGCAATATAACTTTTGGTTCAAAAGCAAACGTTAAACCCCGCGTACTGATTTGTGATTAATAGCTAATTAGATATTCTCATAATTAATTAATCTTAAATTATACAATAAATTAAGTGTATGTTAAATCAATATATATGTATGTTCAATATTTATTATATTTACATTTTTATTCTCCATGTCAATAGCACAACTCATTCATTTTTACAATATTCCTCTATATGTAACAAGTATTATTAATTAATGTACAATCCAATTCGATCGAGTGAAATTGTCAGAGAATTAGGTACTATTGGTAGGTAATAGCAGTTTAATAATCATAGATGTTGTGTTGCAAATTCTAAATATTTCACAAACATATATCGAAGTTGATTTATAATGAGTACAAGCGAATATTAAGCTTGAAGGCTCGTTCAATTCTCAAATTATAAACAATTCTCAAATTATAAAAAAAATTAGACAGTTAGCGCGTTATGAACTGATAATTTAAAGATGCGTTGTGTAAACAAAGAAATTGTACTCTGTCCCTAATACTAATATTTCATTGTTTCTTCTCTTAGTATTTAAAACCTTTTCTAAGAACGATTTTAGTTTTTAGTTTCTATATTATATTTCATTTATATCTTTAATATTTATACATTTACATATTTTTCTAATAAATTGTCTACATTTAATTATTATTTTTGTTTTGTATACTAAATAAAAATGAATGTTTCTTAAATCCTTAACGTTGGGCGAATAACATTTTTATAAATTAAAATGTTATTATTGACTTAAGTCATTAAATTGCCAGTAAATGACTGGCAGCTTTCCGCCTGGCAGTTTTCCGTGTACCATCTGGACATACCCTGCTTATTTCTTTTACTAACTATCCTAGCGAATATATCTGGACATATCCTGCTTATTTCTCTTTTTCTCAACGTATCCTGCTAGATATCTCCGGACATATTCTGTTTTAATGTATTAAGCTATCCTCCTGAAATATTTCAGACATACTCTGGTTGTAATTCATTGCACTATACTAGTGAATATAAGCAGACATATCCTTTTAATTAGTTTTGATATCCTACTTATCCAGAAACAAATCATAATCATTTTTCTATTATTGACCCTCCTACCCTGCAAACATTTCCACATGTATACTATGGGGTACGGTCAAGAGCCCCCCCTGTCACGAGCCCCTCCGGTCATAAGCCCCCCCTAGGTCATAAGCCCCCCCTCCCTTTTTTTAAATCTTTATTTACCTAGTTAAACAAATGAAGAACTACTTAGATAGAAATAACTGAGAGTTACTTATGTAGTATGTTGTATCCGCTAGTTTGTTGTACTGCAAACTTCATGTTTGTTTAATGACCTGGCAGGGGGTTCGGGGGGCGGCACGCCCCCTGATATACATATATTTTATGTCTAATCAGTAAAGAACTACAAAAGTGTCAATAAGGATTAAATAATATAGGTGGGGGTTGTTAAGGGATATATTAGAGAGAGGAGGAGATTGATAGGATTAGCGTAGGATAGGCTAATCTGTAGGGAGGCGTTGCGAATGCCATTATCCTGAAAAAACACTCTGTCAGAAGGACAGTCTCTGGAAGGTGGAGTGTCATCAAGTAAGTAAGTAAGTACCATATGTAACACACATCAGTACCATGTGTCAAGAAATCAAAAAGATCATACTAATTTTATTGCCATTTCTTACTTTACTGTAAATATGATATATGTAATTCGGCTGCATATTATTTAGTTTAATGTTACATATTGTTATATACAAATTAAATTGGAAGAAATGGGGAAAGAAATGAAGTGGTGTTTCGTGGAATCGATCTGGTGACCTGTAGATTGCTTTTGTGTTGAGTC
>CANNZV010000528.1:0-265802 GCA_947561585.1 Caprella mutica
CCTAGGAGTTTAGCTTCCGTACCTATGCACTAGTTAGTAGTCATCCTAGATACTATAGTTCTTAACCAGTGTATAGACTAGTTAGCCTAGTCTCACTAGTTAGTCTAGTTTCGATAGGTTTTCACAGACTAGTTATCCTAAGTTCTACACGTTGTTCTCTTCGTTGTCTGACCCCTTCATTTTCTCGAGGTCGTCATTCCGTCTCTTCAGGAGGTGTGACCTCAGCTCTTGATGCCCTTTGCAACTGCAGAACCCACCTGAAGGAGAGGACAAAATTAACAAATATACCCTTCCATTTATCATTACATAGATACCTATGAGTAATTCCAAACACATTTATGTAGTTAGGTTGAAAAAGATTAAACTTTCTACGAAGAGATTGCGAAGATTTTATGGCTTGCACTTAAGTTTGATGCAAAAATTAAACCCATTTTAGCTTTAATCTAATACTAACTAGACTACTAGACTATCTAGAACTAACTGCCTACTAGCAACACTATACGTATTTCTATGAGAAGAAAGAGATTTGACTAGTAGTTATTTGAATTTAAGAGGCCATTGTAACTACATATCTCTAAAGGCCTTGTTCCAACTGAACTCGCATGCCAGTAGCTCAATGTTCATAGCATTGAATCTCCATGACAGTTACTCGACTGATGTGGTCACACTGTGCGTGTAGCTGCACTACAGTAACTGGTAAAGCCAACTCGCATCATGTAACAAGGCCTTAATGCAACATATGACTCAGATGTTAGACTGACGATAAGGACATGTCTACAGTCCTAGAGCAACATCCTATCAATTAGGCGGTAGCCGGTAAATTGCTCGAAAACAATTGCTCGAAAGACAATTGCTCGAAAACAATTGCTCGAAAGACAATTGCTCGAAAACAATTGCTCGAAAAACAATTGCTCGAATGAACAATTGCTCGAAAAACAATTGCTCGAACGAACAATTGAGCGAATGAACAATTGCTCGAATTATCAAATTGCTCGAATGAACAAAATTGCTTGAATTATAAAATTGTAGGCCTACACTTCTCGATTTTATAAAAGTCAGTTATTCATGAAGTGGAGCTGCACCTAACAATCCTTGTTTCTTTTTAGTAATTGATTTCAATTATTACTCATTCTGCATAATCTTTTTTTTTGACCGTTTGTGTCATCTCGTATGTAACATGTGAATTGGAATCATGTGGTGAATCAGTACTATTCATATTTAAAACCCGAAAAAATTAGTAGATTTATTAAAACTCTGACATAACTTTGAGTTATTTCACCTATTGATGTGTCACATACGGATAGGCTAGTAATAAATTAATCTACAAAAATTGTCTGGTTATATGATTCCAATTCACATGTTACATACGAGATGACACAAACGGTCTAAAAAAAGATTATGCAGAATGAGTAATAATTAAAATCATCTATAGAATGATTAATGATAAATTACTAAAAAGAAACAAGGATTGTTAGGTGCAGGTCCACTTCATGAATAACTGACTTTTATAAAATCGAAAACTTTGCAATTTTATAATTCGAGCAATTTTGTTCATTCGAGCAATTTGATAATTCGAGCAATTGTTCATTCGATCAATTGTTCGTTCGAGCAATTGTTTTTCGAGCAATTGTCTTTCGAGCAATTGTTCTTTCGAGCAATTGTTCATTCGAGCAATTGTTTTCGAGCAATTGTTTTCGAGCAATTGTCTTTCGAGCAATTGTTTTCGAGCAATTTACCTAGAACCCAATTAGGCATACCTCGCACACTCCTCTTTATCCTTGGCGAGGAAGAAGTACTGTTTCTTTGAGTAGTGTACTTTGAATGCTCTCTCTCTGTCTTTTTCACACACGTGACTGCTGTCGGAACGGCTATTAGTCTGTGTGAAAAAGAAAATTAGTTTAACGGAGTTCTAAGAAAAGACACGATTTGAATGTTGGTCCATGGTCAAAGACATCAAATTTAATTAAACAAAGTTAATGATTTGAAAAGATAATAGATTAATCCAGTAATGTGATTAAAGAAATGCTACATCCACACGAGAGAAACATTTTCTTTACATTTGAATGAGAATTATTTTGCGTTATAAGTTATTAAATTTGTGATATGGGCCTCTTTCTGGGAAATCCTACTAAATTTATAAAATTTATTTATTAACTGTTTAGGCGACTTTATTAACTTTGGCATCCATTATATTTCTTTGTTCTATACCTAGCTATATTTTTTTAGACTAGTCAAAATTAGGATACTGATAATGAATATTTTATTATTCGAAAGCTCTTAAGAAAAGTAGAAGGATGATTACTTTTTACGTTGTTTCACTTGCTCTTCAGATATTAAATACAATATCTCTTTCAATAGATTGACTTTGACTGTAGCAGCTCACCTGGAGGGTGGTGACGGTGTAGCCAGGCACAGGCGTGGCAGTGAGAGCACTCTCATCCCCACTGCTCTCAAAAGAGTAAAGGACAAAGTCAGAGTGAAGGGTGAACCACCGAGTCTGCCAAGCTTTGCGGTGAGTTTTGAGTTGTAGTGACCCAGCTATCACAGCACCGGGGGCAGTGGCTGATACCTAGAAGACAGGAGCTATTTACTGGCATCACCTAAATTATAAAATATGTAGTACCAATTTACTAATTTATTTAAAATGAGAGATTTTTCATTTTTATAAACAAAAATTGTAGCAGTTTGAATGCCATAATGTGGGGATCAGAGCACCAAATAGGGCATAGGAACCCATATTGGGTTCTGGGTCCCAATTGTAGAATAGGAACTCATATTGGAATAGGGGTCCCAAATGAGGCAATGGAACCCATATTTGGGATAGACACCCCAAATGGAGTATAGGATATTTGGGATCAAAATTAGCCTTACCTCCAAGACCCCTCTGGTACTCTTGAAGAGTATGTCAGATCCCTGTGGGGCAGACACCCTGCTAGAGGCAGAGCTGTCCCTGCCTTCTTCCTCCACTGGCGTGTCGTTATCTCCTGACAGTTGTTCCTGACATTGGCGACATACTTTGAGACTACGACTGGTGTCGTACTGAAGTACAGCTTTGTGACTAGAGCATTTGTGACATACAACCTGTGAAGATATACATCTGCTATTGAGAATTGGGGTGCATTTGAAAAAATATTTATTGAAGAGTTTCTTTTTGACCCAAAAAAGCCTAAAGTTTTAATGGTAAACCTACCTATATAAACCTAAATACCTAGTAAAATATAAACCTACAACATAAGTAACAATGAGTACAATATTAGACCCTGAGTTATGGATAGAATCGTAGGGACAGAGGTGGGTCACATTTATTTATACTATTTAATATTCATCTTAAATAGTGTAGCTTCTCTTTTTATGACGTTAGTAGCTACTGTTAATTTTTTAAAGGTATTCGTTTTTATAATGCTGAAAATAATTTAAAAAGACTGAAGAAACAGTCAGATAGGAAACTGGAAAGTGACATCATGCCTCCTTTCCCCGCAGGGTGCCTCACCTTTCCACAGGCTCTGCAATGGTGTTTCCTCCTCACCATGCTGAACTGGACGGTACAGAGCATGCACTTCGTCACCCCGTCCATGGGGAGTAGAGAGGGGGCCTCATCCCCCAGAACTGTTTCCCCAGAGCAGGGGGTGTTGACACCGTCATCTGGTACAGGGGTGCCACTGTAAAAAGGTCGTAACACTAATTTTTTAGACGTTAGAAAATCTACTACGACAGAATCTATTTATTTGTTCATTTCCTAGATCAGAAAGATTAAATTTCTATTGAAAAATTATTAGGAAACGTAATATTTCCAGAATCTGAAATTTGAATATCACACATAATATTTATAATCCAAAAATTTGATAATACAGGTTTGAAGTTTAAATTTAATATTCCCAATATCACAATTCTGCCATTCGTTAATTGGCTAATAATTTGCTTACCTGAGTTTGAGAGAACTCTTCTTCCGGTAAGTGTCTTCAATGGCGCAAAAGAGAGCAGCCAACCACGCTTCCTTTTCCTCCAATGTCTGAGTGTAGAGCTCCACAGTCTTGGAAGAGTCTCTGATGTAGAAGGTGTGTGCAGTCTCCAGGTTGTCCCCCTCTACTACGTGAAGGTTCTCTACGTTGTAACGGGCCCGCAGTTTGTGTTGGGGCCCATGCATCACCCTGCCGCCCAGACGGTGGGAACAGAGGAGTAGCAGATCACTCAACTGAAAACGAAAAATTTAATGAGAACTTGATTGCTTTAACCAAGAAAAATATATTGAACTTTGAAGTCGGATAGGAAAACGAACTGATGAGATTGCACATGGAAGCAGAAAAGCTACACTGTGAATGCAATCACTTATCGTGAAATGTGACACAAGCTACGATGAATGCACTCACGGATGGAAGAGGAAAATGAAGAGGTGATATCAAGTGAAGCCTACGAGCCTACCTAACACAAAAATCATAGAACTCGTAACTAGTTGAAGAGCATAACACTAGCGCTATCCTCTAAAACTGCAAGTAGCGTTAAAAATAAAAACATAAACATATGTAATCCAAATTACAACAGTTCTCCTCTGCCCTCCAAAGACAGCTCTTAAATAGAGCCTCTATGTACAAACTAACCAGGTAAAGATATCTCTCTTGGTGATCTCCTGATCGAGCTGATATCTTTATTATTTTACCCTGCTTGATCAACTCCCTCGTTGGAGAGACGAGGTCCACACAGCCTGGTCAGGGGGGTAAGAGAAGGAGTTAGGTAATTACACCAGAGAAATAAAGTTTAAAACGGGGGCCAGAAATTTCGGTCTCAGAATTATTAATGTCCTCTCAACATTAATTACCGTTATGTAGTTTGCTGTATTCGCTAGTTTGTTGTACTGCACACTTCATGATTGTTTAATGACCTGACAGGGGGGTTCGGGGGCGGCACGCCCCTCGATTCATCTAATTCATAAGTTTTATTTATATCTGAGACCGAATATTCCAAGACCCAAATTTCCTAGAACCGTTTAAAACATAGGATGTTTTAATTTAAAACATAGAAAGAGTTTCCCCAGACGTACGTACCTACAACATTCTCTTGCACCTCCAACAGTCTAGTGAATTTGTCTATTTTCTTCATTGCTTCGTTGGCGTGAGTAGCAGCTGTCGCCACCAAATGGAGCGCCTCTGAAACAGAAAATAATTAACAACAGAGCAGATGTATGCTGATGATATTGGGTAAGTTACGAGTTATGGGACTGTTCTACATTTTAGGTAGCTAATATAAGAAAAAGCTTAATATAATTTAACATTTTAGGTATTTATCTTAAATAAGTATTCATGATAGCTATTTGTAGGTATTATAGATAGCTACCAATTGAAATAACCAGTTTTCTTATATGACCGAAAATGTGGAACTGTCAGATAATTCGTAACTTAACCCTCTATGTCATGAATTAGTTTGAGCGTGAGAATTTTTATGATATTCTTGTAATATATAGGTATAGAAAGCATATTTAACAATAAAATAATTCACAATTGTATTCAACTAAAGTAAGTGTACACTTGTCCTCTAATATATGAAAGAGTACAAGTGTTTATCCGGTCGGTTAAGGTAAATATCTCAAAAAAAAAAAAATTCACCAAATGCATCACATGAAAGGGGACAAATATGTCGACTTCGGGCATAAAGGGGTAATCTAAATCATCCCTGTACACATGTCAATGGTAGATGGTAGCTTTACAGGTACTCACTGGTGGTGTCATGTCTGTCAATGTGGTCGGTAGGCAGTTTCCTTAGGTAGTCCCTGAGTAACATCTCGTACCTCGGTATTCTCTGCACTGGGGACAACATGTGGTGCTGTAGAGTCAACTGACCACAACATTCCATTTGCTGAATGTCTGTCATGAGGCGTGAAAAACGAGAGCATTTTGTATGCCAGGTGTTGATGAGTGTCATCGCGTGGTCGAAGTTACGCACATACTCTGTGTACATCTTCAGGAAGGGGGCCAACTTCACCATAATGTCACCTTTGGGGGAAAAGTGAATGAGTGAATGAAGGGGGTAGCTACTGTGTGAATAGAGTACCTGTAGTATTATCATTGTTAATAATAATACTTAGTAATAATTAGGAGTTCCCTCACCTATTCTAGGATCAGTTTCCCAGTTTTTGAGCCTTTCTTTCAGTTGCGGCAGGAGGAAGTCATTGTGTAGCTTGTAAATACTCTTCACATTGGAGAACATTTGAGGCACTGTATCAGGTGCGAACATGTGGTGGACTTTGTTCTCCTGATCTACTCGGAACTGGAACACCTGGTCGATGAGGTGGAGCACCTTCACGTAGTTCTCCTCTGTCGTGGAGAGTTCCAGCGCTATGCGGTAACTCTTACTCTTCTTAGGATCGGACTCTTTATCAGCGTCCAGAACGGAGTCTTTGGAACACTGTCGCAGCCACGGTGGTGCTCCAGCATTCGTATTATCTGAAAATGAGTTGGTTTAATGAGTATTGTCCTTATTTATTGCTTAAAAGAGATGAAGTAGAAATATAGAATAATTTAAAGAAACATACATTTAGATAATTTATAATTTTTTCCCAACTATAATTTTTAGTTTAAAAAGATTTTATTTTTCGATTTACTCACCACAGTCCTTATTATTGTTGTTACATTCTTGATTATTTCTTTTTTGAGCGTCTTTCCCTTCAGAGGTTTTATTTTTAAAATCTTCCCTCTTGTAATACAGAATAGAATTAACGTTCGGAGATCGCATTTCATTGCTCGCCTTTTCTAAATCCAATGACCGTCTGAAAAAAAAAACACAAAAAAGCTGATCAAAAAACAAAAAATGATGAAAAAATAAAAAGTGTTGAGCAAAATGCAACGTAAGTGATATATAAATATATTTATCAACTAGTGTAAGTTCCAAGTAATCGGACTGTTTCACATTTTCGATCATATAAAAAAACTATACCAATTAATTAATTTCAATTTGATCCAAGTGAATTTCTATTTGATCAATTTCACATGTATTTCACATTTTCACCTTCATTTCAATGAAGGTAGCTATTCCTTCTTACTATCCCTATTACTAATTATAGTAACAGTGAGTACAACTCTCTCACCTTTGGGAGTAACTGTCTAGCGAGGACTGACTACTCTCACTCGGGAGTACCTGAAACAAACAGACAAAAATTAGGTTTGTGATTTTCTTTGTGAAACGTCGAAATAATCATAAAAAGTACGAACATATTCAGTATTTCGATTCATTTAAGATTAGCTAAAACTAACTAACTTCCAAAAGTTTATTTCACATGTAAATTTTAATTGGCGTTGTTGTTGTTTGACCTCCCCAACATCCTCGCCGGGACGGAGGGGCGGCCAGGGGCGCCCCAGGTTTCAGCCACCCGAGGCACTGTGTGGGAGTGTGTGGGCCTAAGGGAAACCCGCATCACTCAGGAAGTTAATAAATGCCTGAGGATGGGTCCAAAGGTGCTCCAGTGAGTGAATGTTGTGTGTAGTCCTGTGTTGGTGTAGTGACGGACATTGTGTGAGAATGTGAGAGATCGTGCCCTGGTCGGCTTGGCAGAAGTCGCACCGATCAGAGTCCGACCTCCCAATCCTGTGCATGTAGTAAGGAAGAGAAGGATGGTGGCCACATCTCAGACGTGATAGGGTGACCCTATCACGACGAGACATGGCCGACTCACTAGGGTCGATGGCTGGAGGCCTAGACCCAAGGAGTTTGTTAGGAAGTGAGGAAGCTAGAGCTCTTTGTGTGAAAGTGGTGTGTATGTGTTTGTGAAGAGAAGTGTTGTCGGGTGTGGGGGGGAGAGTGGTGTAGAGGTGTCTGTAGTGTGTGGAGGGGGTGATGTGTAGTGTGCATGGTGTCCTCCTCTCAGTTTGCGTGTAGTGTAGGGGATGCGAGGGGTCTAGTGTAGAAGTGTAAGAATGTGTGCCCCTCATGTCCATGTGTGAGGTGAGAGGTAGGACTCGTGTTTCTGTGTGTAGGTGGTGTGTGGGTGTTGTTTGTGTACAACCGGTGGCAATGCGGAGTGCGGTGTTTTGTGTTTTTTGGAGTGTCTGTAGGTGGGTGTTGGATATGTCAGGTGACCAGGCTGTGTGGGCGTAAGTGTGGATGGGTCTGATGAACTGTTTGTAGAGTGTTGTTATATCTTCCTTGGAGTGTCCGTAAGTTGTGTGAGTGAGTGCGCGGAGGATGTTCAGTCTTTGTTTGGCTCTGTTGTTAATGTCGGTTATGTGGTGTTTGAACGTCCAGCCGCGGTCGAGTGTAACTCCAAGGATTTTCGGCGTGTTGTTAATGGGAAGGGGAGTGTTGTTGAGTGTAATGTTTGGATGGGTTCTGTATTAAAGGGTGTAGGGTGTAACTAAGGTGACAGAAGATTTGTTTGCGGAGACCTTTAATCTGTTTGTTTCTAGCCAGTCTTCTAGTGAATGGATGTATGTTTGTAAATTGTTGGCGGCGGTCTCGTGTTTGGGATGTTGTGAGATGATGGTGACATCATCTGCGTATGAAAGAGTGTAAACCGAGGTGTGTGTTGGCGTACGGAGGTCGTGAAGGTATAGGTTGAAGAGTGTAGGTGAGAGTACGGAGCCCTGCGGTACCCCGTCAGTGTAGTGAAGTGTTCTGGAGGACTTGCCGTTGTAAAGTGTTTTGCCAGAGCGGCCTGAGAGATAATTGGCAAGCCATTTTTTATATGAGTCGTGGATGTGTGTGTTGAGTATTATGTCATCAGCAAACCTATGACATTAAAATCAATTTTTAAAGATGAAAAAAAAAAAAATTCAACAAGAACAATTTAAAATAAAATATAGATAAAGTGAATCGGTGCAATACTGATGAAGTTGAAATTTATATCTTGAATGATCCTTAAGATCAATAATGATCCTTAGGATCAATAATAATCCTTAGGATCAATAATAATCCTTAGTATCAATATTCATACCCCAGGTATAGAACTAGAATTCGTCTATGCTAAAAATATGAAAAACAATTCATTTGAGTTATATTCATTTAATTTCCTAAATTTTTCTATAACTTCCACAGATAACTTTACAGTGTTTGAAACGATGGATTTTTCGTGTTGGGGGCATACCATCAAATTTAATTTTAATTGTTATATTCCTGTGTATTTTTGTTCAAAAATCTGAAAATCATAATAATTTCTTTCTTTTTTTATATGAAGCTGTAATGTAATTTTTTGAATCCGCTAGTTTGTTGCAGTGCACACTTCGTGATTGTTTAATGACCTGGCAGAGTTGGTGGGGGCGACACGCCTTCCGATATACACATATCGTATCTTACCTGTTTCTGTGATATTTTCCATTCATAACTTCAATACTGATATGTGTAAAGGCGTACCACCCCCGAACCCCCCTGCCAACATGAAATGTGCAACAAAAGAAACTAGCAGATACAACAAACTATATTAGGGCAATCAATGTTGACATTTTTTCACTTTCAAAACCCTCGTAGCTCAAAAAGTATTCGTTTCTACAAAAAATGGTTATGATTTTCGTATTTTTTTGGACAAAAATACATGAGAATGTAACAATTAAAATTAAATTAGGTGGTCTGTGCCAAACAGGAAAGATTCGTATGTATTTGTCATTTACTATAATTTAACTCACGTATTTACTATTGGTGTAACTTTGGTCCAAACTGGAGCCTTGGTTCCTGAACTTGAGGTGAAGATGAGAGTCATTCCTGAGCTCCCCCCGATTTCTCAGCTCCTCCGGACACTCCCCCCGATTTCTGAGCTCTTCAGAAAACTCTCCCCTATTCCTGAGCTCCTCTGAAAACTCCTCACTGTTCCTGAGTTCATCAGTACTGCCGTATATCTTCTTAGAGCTCCTCCGTCTCCTCCTTGGCCTATCTATGGTGGCAAAGGAGTTCACTCTGTTGACGGATGAGCTCCTCTCCGAACCAGAACTTTTCCTTCTTCTGCTGCAAGAACCTGCAAAGTAAATTAAACAAATTAGAATCAGTTCTGAGCAAGCGGTCACTTCCACATTTTCTATCATTAAAGAAAAAATATATAATTCAACATTACAAATAGTTATTTATATTTAATTAAGATAAAGAATTGAAAATTTTGATTAGGTAGCAATATAGTTATTCTTATACAATCGAAAGAAAAAGTGGAACTGTCTTATAGCAGGGACTTTGATAAAATCTCGAGGTATTGTAATAAATAATTGTATCATAACTTGTTCATACGATCAAAAAACAATTCATACAATAACCCACATGATTATTGAAATTTGAAAAAAAAATCGAATTATTTTTTTATAAAATAAAATGATGTCTTATAGTCTCTCAGATAACGTATTTAAATATTAGAGCTAAATACAAACTTCAAAAACAGATGGACAATATTACAAATTATATCTGTCAGGTCTGTCAAAGACCTGTCAGCACAGGTATTGAGGGTTTATTTGGGTCTCGCATCAAATGATTTGTTGACTAGATGCATCAAAAAGAGGACACAACAACCAAACAAGAGTCTCCACGCTAATTTATGTTACCAGAATTATTTCAGTTAGACAATTTTTTTTCTGAAAAATTTCAGTAAAATGGCTCTCATGAAAAGTTTATTTTTTCGACTGCAAAAGGCATCAACTCATACAGTTTTTGAGCTAGAGACATAGGGTTCGTTTCATTTTCTTCATAAATGAATTGCCTACAAAGTAACACACGTTCTCTTTCAAATTTCTCAATGTGTTAGGAAGTATAAGGAAATATATAAATAATTAATGTTTTTTTAAAATAAAAGGGAAAATATTCTTTTACAATTTTTCTTAGACGAATTTGAAAAAAATGGCTCCTTAACTATTTAGACAACTAAATTATGAACAAGATGAAACCAACCACATATATCTAGGTCAAAAACTGTATGAGTTTATGCCTTTTGAAAGTACTCCTCTATTTTTTTTTTTTGGATGTGGGGGTTGAAGGGGGCATAGTTGTAAAAAAAATCAAAAATACTCCATTTGAATAGTTGCATTAAGCCTTAAAATTTCAGATTTGTACATAGGTAAATAAACTTCTTTTTCTTAGGGAGACAGTCCCCTTAAAAGGCAAAATCGAAAGAGAATTTGACTCACGTTCTCTACCAGAGGAGTCCACATCCCTAGAAGAACTCCTCATCTTGTTACTGAGTAGAGCTCCTCTCCTGCTATCGGGGTGCTGTCCAGGGGAGGAGACTGGGGTGTTAGGGTCCTCCAGATCATCCTCCTCACTCTCAGTCTCACTCACACCCTCTCCGAAAGATTGGGAGTAGAACTGAGAGTTTCGACACATGCTGCAAAAGATATAATAGTTATTGAGAAAAGTAAGTACATAGGGTTAATAAACAGGAGATGATAGAAAGTAACAGAGTGATGTTCAATTTTCGATAGGAAGAGACTAGGAAGGATTTTACAGTGTACCGTGTCAAATAGTTTTAATATACAGTTTTACTTGTTATTTTTATCGGTATCCATAAAATAACAAATAAAATTATATATTAAAACTAAATGAGCAATTATGAATTTTCCCTAGCGATATATAGGCAATATAGAGTGGTTGTCCTAATTTGGGTACTTGTCCTAAATTGCAGACAATGTCCTAATTGGGATACTGATTGGTAATATATGGTACCTTAATTAGGACACAGTTAGTAATAAAAGGATACCATTTTTGGAAGAATGTCTCTCTATATTAATGTACAACACCAATTGAACATCTCAAGTATCTATAGAAGGTGAATTGCCGATATTTTAGAAATTTAACGTTCAGCGTATTGAGTAATATGACAGAAAAACTACTGATCAATATAAGAGTTTCTGGAAAAAAAACCTGAAGTGCCACACCCACCCTATAAGTAATTCACCAGGTTTGATGGGTGAGTTGATGGAGTACCGAGAGTAGGGTTTAGATTCGACACCCATCGCATGTCTTCTAGTAACGGAAGATGTCAAACCCCTTGAATTCATAAGATTAACTTTGCTTTCAGAGATATCATTTTCTGAATCGTGATCAGAGTTCTCGCCTATAGAGTTCAAAGAAGACATCAAGAGTTTATTAGGTCTTCTTTTTTGGAGTACAGGTTCACTGGTATCATCTGTACAAAGCTCAGTTCTCAAGGCATCGAAATTAACATCAGCGTTTGCAAGTTTACTAAAGTCGCTTAAACTGTTACACGAGTTTAAAGCTCTCAAGTCAGAATGGCTCGACTCAATTGAACCGACGAGAGTAACGTCATCTTCATCATCGTCTAAATCTTCCGATTGGTCGTCGACCGATGACTTGACTTCTTGGTTCACTTTCGTTCGTTTAGGAGAATTGAGTTTTCGAATGGACTTTAAACTACTGCTATTCGCATGATGCAGAAATGATTTCTTGAAAGGTTTATCCTCTACGTAGCTTAAAGTTTCATTCATTGAGGTTTTGGACGCCTGAGATTCGTTGCTAACAGTCTTGGTAAGTGTAGAAGGGTTATGCTCTACCAAAACTTCTTCAGCAACTTCATCAGTTTCAAACTCGTGTACATTGCAATCTAGCTGACTGTTAATATCACACTTCTGTACAAGAGCAGGTTGATGTTGTTCGTTTGTTTCAGGCACCAGTTTATCTCCATCACCAAAGCACCACATGCACAAACCTAACTTTCGAACAATGAAGGATATGCGGCAATTAAAGCAATAGATGGCATCAGACTCTTCTCTACCAGACATTTTCTAAGCCCTAAGGTAGTAAAATTATTTCACATCATTTATTTAGGCACGTTAGTACACACATAGACCACACGGTCAACACTACATTAAGTAACTAACACAGGATGCTGATAGAGATAGCAGAGTACTGACTAATGGTAAGGCTTTTACAAAGGACTGCAGTGTTGAGGATAAACAACTAAATGAACAACAAGGGGAGGTTAAGCAGACTCGATATCAAAGTAACTACTGTCATAAAACATTTTAGATTGTATTATAAATCAAATGTTACAAATGACTATAAATTAAAAAGCCATTAACTACAGAAGAAAGTATAACGGATAATAACAATTGGCAACTCGGATCACTGTGGAAATGAAAGGTCAGTTTTTATCTCTATTATTATTTTAGGTATTGAAAACTTTTCCTGGTCCACTATGAGTTAATCCAAAGAAACATGAAGGTTTTACCCCTATCTAGGAATGATTTAGTGACTCATTTTAGTCCAATCTCTTCAATTTTCAGTAGTTAATTGATGCTATAATTCCACACTCTTTTTACTTCTGAGTAGTACAAGTTCCGAGTTATTGGTCTGTGCCACATTTTCGATCATACAACAAAAAAATATATTATAATAATTAAGATATATATTTTTTTCTAAAGAAAAGGTACCGTGCAATAACTCGAAACTTACCCTAGTTATAAATTTCTTGATATAAATTTCAGAATATTTTTTAAAATCGTGACAAGAATTTAACAAAGACTAATTATTTACTAATTTTCGAACTCCCCTTCATATCAATGAAGAAGAATTGTGCCAAATTTAAATTAATATGAAATTTATAACTATCATTGATAAAAATGGTGCGTAATATCCAGAGAGCGTACATAGGTAGTGACTTACGTCAAGAACTTCTACTTTCTTAGCTGCAAAAAACAATCGTCGCAGCTACAACCCTAAAAAATATCAATTCATTTCATGGACAAACTCCTGAAATTCTCACCAAATTAGTTAAAGTCAGTTTGAATCTTAGTTTTTCTTCTTAATTATTTCTAAGTTCGACAGAAATTTTATGAAAATATGAAGATTCCAAAAATTTTAACATTTAAGTGAATAGGCATTGACACAAAATCATGAACCAACCTGACCTTAGAAATCTCCAGCATGACAAGTTGATACGTACTTCCCGAGTACTGTGAGAGTAAATGAGTGCCCGAGTACATATCTACACAGTTAGAGAATAGATAGCAGAAGTCACTGTGAACCATACGACTGAGCAAGAAACGTAGCGCTATCTCTCAACTTTGTAGCTATCATTTTTATTAACGAAGGAAGAGCGTAACCTAGATAGCAAGTTCCAAGTAACCGAACTGTTCTACAATATTGGTCGTATAAGAAAAAAGTACATAATTTAACTTAATTGGTATCCATGATACTTTCAGGTATCATGGATACTAATTATATAACGAGATATATTATATAATTTTTGTTATATGATCGTAAATGTGGAAATTGTCGAACCAGTTTACTCAGAACCTACGCAAATATGATGTAAGGTTCTATTACTTAGAGATAGAGGAACTTAATAGTAAAATAGCACGCGTAGTAACCTGTTTTAAGAATTTTGTATGAATGTATAGGATAGAAGGAATAGCAGTTAATGTTCATACAAATATATCATAAATAAAAACATTGGGCATTATCCTCCTCGGTCCATTCATTTTCATTGTCAATTATAAACATATGCTAATAGTTTCGTTACGGGCAGACCCCGCTTTTATTGCACTCCGCTTTATAAAATTTAAAACAATGGCGAGGCACGTTTCGAAGTTATTACAGTACTTAGACATAGAAAACAGAGACTATTTTCTGCGATGGTTATTTCACGGTAACTAAATGAAACATCACTAATATTATTCAGATGAGGTTCTTCTGGCAACAAACACATCAATATACGCTAGGTCGAGCCCTCCAGTCCATTTTCTTTCATTCTAACTCAAAGAAAATAAAATGTTTAAAGAGTTATAATTATATAATAACTTCAAGTCACATGTCTCGCTTTTATTACCATTTGACATATCAAAAATAAGTATGAGTCGTGATTTTTGTAATAATAGTAGTGCCTTCCTGTATTATAATACGAATCAAAATAATGAAGAGAAAAACAAGGGTTGTAATGAAAAAAATCCATTTTTTTTATTACAACCCTTGTTTTCTCTTCATTATTAAAATTCGGTTTCCACGGAACAAATCCAATACGAATCAAATTATCATTACTCACCTATGCGACTGTTCTGGATGACCACTAAAACTGGAGTAGCTTATCAAACCAGTCGTGTGGTACCGAATACCAGACTTTGGACTGCATTCATGTTGTTTCCCTTCGACCACCAGAACATCCTTTTCTTCGCCTCGATGGTTAGACTCCAGTTCATCAGCACTGGTAGTTCTGATGTGGTGAATCTTGACATTTCGACCATCCAGAATGTCCGAATCAGATTTCCTCATATGAAGATCGAATGTCTGGGAAAACCTTTTGTCGGAAAATTCTTTTTGGTGTTGGGATATGAGCGGAGTGAGTCTCCCGAACCCTGAAAACCGGGCCCACGGGTCCGTGTTGCCACCAACGAGTTGCCTTCTGAAGAAAGGATGCTGGAAGGGTGATGGAGGGCTTAAAGGAGAGGTGGGTAGTTCAGGATCCCAGTTACCATCACTGCAGTTAGGAGAATTTATATCCTTATTATTAGAATCTTTGAGCAAAGAACCAGGTCTGGTGGGGGTTCCAAATCCAGCTGGGGGCGGGATGGGGCTAAAGCCCCTTTCTTCAAGCAGCTGATTGAATCTCAATTGACTCTCCTGCATGAAGTTTGACACAATGTCCGACGATTCGATTCTGGTTCGTTGGACGAAAGATTTGGATTCGCCATTAGGGCTTAGCGCTGTTGAGAATGATTGTTTGATGAGGGAAACAGAAGGTGGTTGATCTCGTGTCATTCTTTCCATTGAAGCATTTGCTTAGACTTCATCTGTACGTCACTTTCTTTAAATAGAGCCTCATACCAAAATGAATAAACAAATTATAACAAAGGGAGATCAATTCCTCATTAGAGTGTTTGATCATTAATTTAGTTATGAAAAAAAACACATTATCTGAAAAAAAAAGGATTAAATTTCAATATTCAATCTAGTGGTGTATCTATGGGTGGTCGGTCAATTGATCATCGCCATCTGATTCCCGGATATTTGATTCCCGGTTATCTGATTATCAGTCATATTCTCTTTTCCATATATACTGAACAAGTTAGCACACAAATAATTTGTTATGGACTTTATTTATGAAACAAATTGACATCTATTTAGATAATAAATAAATACATTCAAATGCCCAAAAAAATCCAATTTAACAGATTTAACAAGCTAGAACTGATCACCGCAACAATTTTAATATTTTTTATTTACAAATAATTTCTAATTTCTAATTATAAATTTTATTTACAAATAATTTACATTTGCAACTAATCAGAAAATAGCATTTTAGGAAAAATGATATGATATACCAGCTTAGGGACAATGAACCAGCTATACCAGGAGAAAAAATTGCGAGACATGTTCCAAACTTATTTCACCGGTCATCTGTGCGAGTTGTAATAATAGAGAAGTATGAATGTACATTAGATTTTGCGATTGAATATTTTTTGTTGTCCGAACATAAAACTGACACTTTTTTGTTACTTATTTGAATAAAAAAAGTTTAATTTTAGTATATAGTATTATTACTTTTTTAAAACTTAATCAACTGTAAGGCGTATATTTCAATTATAATAATATATAAACCAATAAAAAATGTCTACTAGGTGTATGAACAGAAAACAATTACTGGGAATCAAATAACCGGGAATCATTTGACCTACCTAGACAAATGGTAAAGTGGTAAAATAAAAGATTATTAGCTAATTCTAATATCTTGAAAATCAATAATTCCAAATTAATCTTATATGACCAACCGGAGAATTAGAATGATCGAGTAGGAAATATTTTTGCACAAATTTATTCATATGATATTTTTTATTCATAAGTAAATTATAACAGAAAATCAAATGCACGTCAAAACATACATTATAATTATTTGTTTACCTTTTGATGATTATTTAAAACATGAAAATATACCAAAAGGTTCAGCAAAATGAAATTAAATACAAGGGACTGAAAGAAACAATCAGAAAGGAAAGTGGCTCTATGAAAAAAGTCATTTACCACTGACAATGCTCATGGATGCAGAAAAGCTCCTACGTGAAACCATAGTGGCTGAACTCACGGATGGAAGAGGAAAATGAAGAGGTGATAGTAAATGAAACCTACGAGTCTACCAAACACAAAAATCTAAGACCTCGTAGTTGAAGAGCATAACCTTGGGGCTATCCTCTACATAATATTAAACAAAGTAAAAATGAAAAGGAAATCTAGATTACAACAGGTCAGGGACAGAGAAATTCAACCCTTCTTCCAATTCATATCAAAAAAGAAGAAAGATATTGCAATAATAAATTTACATCATAATACCGTATATTCTTTTAAAATGAATAAGCTACATTTATGCTGAGTTGAGCGGAAAAAGAGATACTAAAGTTGAATTTTAAAGTTCAATGACTTTACTAAGAAAAGTACTGGTATGGCTGTAAGAGAGTAGATAGTGTATTTATTAGGGTAATGGTACACCAACACACACTGTGTACTGTTTATGGATGAATAAGGTTATTATGTATATGCTGTGGTATAACGTGTAATTATATCACAGTAAGGGGTTTAGCATGATATCCTCTAGACATTTAATGCTATGTACTGACATGAATGGTAATAATTCATATACTTTATGTTCATTTCTCTTCATCCTCACTGAGAGGTGTTAGATGAATATCTACAGATAAGAAAGTGAATAATAAAAGTTTTCATATTATTTCGAAGCTACTAGGTATCAGTGACAATTTTACGAATAATTATTTGCGTTATCGGTTATCACGATAAGTATTCTCTATCACTTTAATGGTTTCTGTGACATAATAATCAGTCATTGTGTACAGTATCTGTAGTTATACCGAGAGATTAATTGTATTTGGTATAGGATATTTACTTGGTATCTATACACATGGAACTGTAACTAATTTACCCAATTGGATGATTTCAGACTTGTCGGAGGCTTCCATTTTTTCGATCATAAAAGAAAAAATATAAAATAATTAAAATGAGTTGAATAATCGTATTAAATATTTCTCCTTATATGACTAAAAATGTGGAACAGTTCGACAACTTGGAATTCACCCTAAATTTCGTTTTTGATAACAACATCATTGAATAAAAATAAAACGAAAGAGCAAGTTATACCTTAGCACGTTAGCAAGCTATCAGGCTATACCTTAGCACGTTAGCAAGCTATCAGGCTATACCTTAGCACGTTAGGAAGCTATCAGGCTATACCTTAGCACCTTAGCAAGCTATCAGGTTATACCTTAGCACCTTAGCAAGCTATCAGGTTATACCTTAGCACGTTAGCAAGCTATCAGGCTATACCTTAGAACCTTAGCAAGCTATCAGGTTATACCTTAGCACCTTAGCAAGCTATCAGGTTATACCTTAGCACGTTAGCAAGCTATCAGGTTATACCTTAGAACCTTAGCAAGCTATCAGGTTATACCTTAGCACGTTAGCAAGCTATCAGGCTATACCTTAGCACGTTAGCAAGCTATCAGGTTATACCTTAGCACGTTAGCAAGCTATCAGGTTATACCTTAGCACGTTAGCAAGCTATCAGGTTATACCTTAGCACGTTAGCAAGCTATCAGGCTATACTTTAGCACGTTAGCAAGCTATCAGGCTATACCTTAGCACGTTAGCAAGCTATCAGGCTATACCTTAGCACGTTAGCAAGCTATCAGGTTATACCTTAGCACGTTAGCAAGCTATCAGGTTATACCTTAGCACGTTAGCAAGCTATCAGGTTATACCTTAGCACGTTAGCAAGCTATCAGGCTATACCTTAGCACGTTAGCAAGCTATCAGGCTATACCTTAGCACGTTAGGAAGCTATCAGGCTATACCTTAGCACCTTAGCAAGCTATCAGGTTATACCTTAGCACGTTAGCAAGCTATCAGGCTATACCTTAGAACCTTAGCAAGCTATCAGGTTATACCTTAGCACGTTAGCAAGCTATCAGGCTATACCTTAGCACGTTAGCAAGCTATCAGGTTATACCTTAGCACGTTAGCAAGCTATCAGGTTATACCTTAGCACGTTAGCAAGCTATCAGGTTATACCTTAGCACGTTAGCAAGCTATCAGGCTATACTTTAGCACGTTAGCAAGCTATCAGGCTATACCTTAGCACGTTAGCAAGCTATCAGGCTATACCTTAGCACGTTAGCAAGCTATCAGGTTATACCTTAGCACGTTAGCAAGCTATCAGGTTATACCTTAGCACGTTAGCAAGCTATCAGGTTATACCTTAGCACGTTAGCAAGCTATCAGGCTATACTTTAGCACGTTAGCAAGCTATCAGGCTATACCTTAGCACGTTAGCAAGCTATCAGGCTATACCTTAGCACGTTGGCAAGCTATCAGGTTATACCTTAGCACGTTAGCAAGCTATCAGGCTATACCTTAGCACGTTAGCAAGCTATCAGGCTATACCTTAGCACGTTGGCAAGCTATCAAGTTATACTTTAGCACGTTAGCAAGCTATCAGGTTATACCTTAGCACGTTGGCAAGCTATCAGGTTATACTTTAGCACGTTAGCAAGCTATCAGGTTATACCTTAGCACGTTAGCAAGCTATCAGGCTATACCTTAGCACGTTGGCAAGCTATCAGGTTATACTTTAGCACGTTAGCAAGCTATCAGGTTATACCTTAGCACGTTAGCAAGCTATCAGGCTATACCTTAGCACGTTGGCAAGCTATCAGGTTATACCTTAGCACGTTAGCAAGCTATCAAGCAAATGGTCTAACCACATGAGTTAAGTGGTTAATGGGGTGAGGGTAATTTAAATGGGGGGGGGGGTGTTATGTTATTGGTGGGAAGGGACGTAGTGAACAATTCTCAGTCTGATGTATACAGAGAAAAATGTAACAATGACTGGGAGAAAAGCTATAGGATATAATCTGATTGATTCTAATGTTTTAGAAGATTCACTAATAGATTCTGATGTTTTAGAAGATTAACTAATAGATTCTAATGTTTTAGAAGATTCACTAATACATTCTAATGTTTTAGAAGATTCACTAATAGATTCTAATGTTTTAGAAGATTCACTAATAGATTCTAATGTTTTAGAAGATTCACTAATAGATTCTAATGTTTTAGAAGATTCACTAATAGATTCTGATGTTTTAGAAGATTCACTAATAGATTCTAATGTTTTAGAATTTTATAAGTTATTATAGTTTCTGAGATTAATTGAATTACTTACATTACTCATTACGTTTTATTAATATGTATATTAGATTAGGACAGTTTGAACAGAATTTTGCAGTTTGAATGATAGCCAATGCAAAGAGACAGCGCCATCACACGGACAGTCATTGCATCAATTGACTGTGTGGTGTTTGGATTATTTTATACAATGACACACTGTGATATATAGTACATAAGAAAATTTACAGCAGTAATCTTTTATGTATTATGTACATAATATATATTATTAATATTCTGAAACTAAAAGAAATAGATTCAACTGCAATAACACCGAGAAAATAATTAGAGTGGAACTATGAAAAAAAAATCTCTTAAGAAAAAGCCTTGAATGAATACAAACAATTGACATTAAAATACAGTGATTAACTTAAATAGAAAATTAATCATTAAAAAAGGTTGAGAGTCTAAATTATAAGAAAGTGATCTTTATGGTGATTAACTGTAATTTATATGGTAAGAGTATTTAAATACATAATATAATACATAATTATAATACATAATTTCTCTTGTGCTTCACTTCATAAATTTAGTAAGATTTCCCAGAAGGAGACCAATTAGTCAAATTAATTGTTATTTAATTGTTTTTATTTATTTTCAGGGATTTTGATAATTTATTTCTAAATGTGGAATAATTTATTTCCAAATAATGGAAGATTAGAAATTCATCAGAAATATGTTTTGTATCGTAGATACCAAGTTTTGTACATATTGTATCATTTAATAATTTGACGATTTGGATGAAATGGAAATTATGGCGAATATCTTGGCGTTAATGAAATACGAGACAAATTAATAATTTGAAATATGGTGAAATGGAAAATATGGCGACGAATTGTCCCTGCACCCCATACACAACCATTGAAGGTATGAATCAAGGTTACCATTAATTAGTTTGGTAGGATATATTTAAATTGATAATACTCAAAATCTATGATATTATTGATGTGCAAGTCTTATAATCCTAATTCAGAGGTTTAAATAAATACTTTGATTGTTGAGTCATTTGATTCTTACATTAGTGAGTCAGAAATCATTTGATTCTTACATTAGTGAGTCAAAAGTCATTTGAATCTTACATTAGTGAGTCAAAAGTCATTTGAATCTTACATTAGTGAGTCAAAAGTCATTTGACTCTTACATTAGTGAGTCAAAGTCATTTGACTCGTACATTAATGAGTCAGAAGTCATTTGACTCGTACATTAATGAGTCAGAAATCATTTGACTCGTACATTAATGAGTCAGAAGTCATTTGACTCGTACATTAATGAGTCAGAAATCATTTGACTCGTACATTAATGAGTCAGAAGTCATTTGACTCGTACATTAATGAGTCAGAAGTCATTTGACTCGTACATTATGACTCACTCACAATCAACAGCAATGTAATTGAAAGTTCAAATCATTATTTACACATTAGTCATGTTCTTAATCAGCAAAAACATAACAATGTGAGAGAGAGAAAGACATCTAGAACATTGGAAATTAATAACTGCATATGTATACATTGTTTGTGTTTAGAAAATATAATAATTGAATCAATTTAATAACTGTGAATATAATAACAAATATTTCCTTCCCATGTATCTTTATGTAAGTTTTATAATATGAATTAATGCACAATGAAGTGTGCTAAGTAACACAGAGACTGTATAACACACAGTGAAGTGTGCTAAGTAACACAGAGACTGTATAACACACAGTGAAGTGTGCTAAGTAACACAGAGACTGTATAACACACAGTGAAGTGTGCTAAGTAACACAGAGATTGTATAACACACAGTGAAGTGTGCTAAGTAACACAGAGACTGTATAACACACAGCGAAGTGTGCTAAGTAACACAGAGACTGTATAACACACAGTGAAGTGTGCTAAGTAACACAGAGACTGTATAACACACAGTGAAGTGTGCTAAGTAACACAGAGACTGTATAACACACCGTGAAGTGTGCTAAGTAACACAGAGATTGTATAACACACAGTGAAGTGTGCTAAGTAACACAGAGACTGTATAACACACAGTGAAGTGTGCTAAGTAACACAGAGACTGTATAACACACAGCGAAGTGTGCTAAGTAACACAGAGACTGTATAACACACAGTGAAGTGTGCTAAGTAACACAGAGACTGTATAACACACAGTGAAGTGTGCTAAGTAACACAGAGACTGTATAACACACCGTGAAGTGTGCTAAGTAACATATGGTTGATGCAGAAGCTTAATGTTTATTTTGGTAACTGATGAACGGCAGCAAAACAGAGAAGGAAGGTAGCTAGGTAACTAGGTACTAGTGGTTACAGATATACCATTCAGTAGGTAACTAGGTACTAGTGGTTACAGATATACCATTCAGTAGGTAACTAGGTACTAGTGGTTACAGATATACCATTCAGTAGGTAACTAGGTACTAGTGGTTACAGATATACCATTCAGTAGGTAACTAGGTACTAGTGGTTACAGATATACCGTTCAGTAGGTAACTAGGTACTAGTGGTTACAGATATACCATTCAGTAGGTAACTAGGTACTAGTGGTTACAGATATACCATTCAGTAGGTAACTAGGTACTAGTGGTTACAGATATACCATTCAGTAGGTAACTAGGTACTGGTGGTTACAGATATACCATTCAGTTGGTAACTAGGTACTAGTGGTTACAGATATACTGTTCACTAGGTAACTAGGTACTAGTGGTTACAGATATTCAGGTAATTAAGTAAGATCCTTTCTAAATTCGTAGAATTAGGCGTAATGAAACTAAAATAAGGAAAAGACATTAGGCTATCTAACTAACAATATTTCAACACAAGTCATTAAAGTAGGGTACAACTGTCGCATCACCAACCTACTAAACACCAGAACCTGACAAAGGGTGATTCATCAACTGTTTGTTAGCATTACTGTTATTTATAGTCTGGTATATACACTTAATAATCACATTAATAACTAATATGCTATTTACATTTAAATAGCAGTATAAAGTTTATAAGCTATTAAATATCAAATATTCTAATAGCAGGGTAAGTTCCAAATTATCAGACGGTTCCACCTCTTCGATCATATAAGAAAAAAAAACGATGTAGGTAGCTATATATAATAATTATTATTTAACTGTTTTAATTATTATTATATTTATTTCTTATATGATCGAAGATGTGATATCGACCAATAACTGGGAACTCCCCCGAGTGTTTTTATTAAACCACTAAGAGGTAATTCCGTGATGCCATATGCTTCTACGGTTATTTAAGTACCGCCGGATTTCCGGTGTAACTATTTCAATATGTAAACATATTGAAATAGTTAGTTGGGCATGCTTGCTAAAGTGCTTACATTGTTAACTGGGACGGAGTTGTTGTCGGTGATCATTACACCTATGACAACATCACTACTTCACAGATTTACTATATTTTAGTTTTCTAGGGAATAGCACAGCTGTCTTTATATTACCATGGCAGATTGTTTAAATATCAATAATTGTAAACATGATTGGCTTTTAGTGATGAAGATGTTAATAATTGAAAAAAAATACTCCCTGGTCTCAGCTTCTCGTAGGGTGTGTACCTACCAAAGCGGGTTCCATTTCTATTTTTTTAGACCGAATTGACATGTTAACCACGTAATGGTACAGTAATAAACCATACCCTGAAAATAATATAGTTCTTTCAAATTAAAATGCCGTAAAATCGCCTCTAATTCAATGTAAAGAGTGTACCATTGGTGTCATTTTGCGTCAGAGTACGAGAGATATTTATTAGTTACCATACTGCAGCCAATGGATCACTTAAAATAAATGCATTAATGTCTGCAGATAAACTTTACTAGTTATCGCTATTTACGTAAGATGAACAGACAAATAATAGATATAACTACTTTAGGTGACTGTAACAACTGTAGGTGACTGTAACAACTGTAGGTGACTGTAACAACTGTAGGTGACTGTAACAACTGTAGGTGACTGTAACAACTGTAGGTGACTGTAACAACTGTAGGTGACTGTAACAACTGTAGGTGACTGTAACAACTGTAGGTGACTGTAACAACTGTAGGTGACTGTAACAACTGTAGGTGACTGTAACAACTGTAGGTGACTGTAACAACTGTAGGTGACTGTAACAACTGCAGGTGACTGTAACAACTGCAGGTGACTGTTACAACTGCAGGTGACTGTAACAACTGTAGGTGACTGTAACAAGTGTAGGTGACTGTAACAACTGTAGGTGACTGTAACAACTGTAGGTGACTGTAACAACTGCAGGTGACTGTTACAACTGCAGGTGACTGTAACAACTGTAGGTGACTGTAACAACTGTAGGTGACTGTAACAACTGTAGGTGACTGTTACAACTGCAGGTGACTGTAACAAGTATAGGTGACTGTAACAACTGCAGGTGACTGTAACAACTGCAGGTGACTGTTACAACTGCAGGTGACTGTAACAAGTATCGGTGACTGTAACAACTGCAGGTGACTGTAACAACTGCAGGTGACTGTTACAACTGCAGGTGACTGTTACAACTGCAGGTGACTGTAACAACTGTAGGTGACTGTAACAAGTATAGGTGACTGTAACAACTGCAGGTGACTGTAACAACTGTAGGTGACTGTAACAACTGCAGGTGACTGTTACAACTGCAGGTGACTGTAACAACTGTAGGTGACTGTAACAACTGTAGGTGACTGTTACAACTGCAGGTGACTGTAACAAGTATAGGTGACTGTAACAACTGCAGGTGACTGTAACAACTGCAGGTGACTGTTACAACTGCAGGTGACTGTAACAACTGTAGGTGACTGTAACAAGTATAGGTGACTGTAACAACTGCAGGTGACTGTAACAACTGTAGGTGACTGTAACAACTGTAGGTGACTGTAACAACTGTAGGTGACTGTAACAACTGTAGGTGACTGTAACAACTGTAGGTGACTGTAACAACTGCAGGTGACTGTAACAACTGTAGGTGACTGTAACAACTGTAGGTGACTGTAACAACTGCAGGTGACTGTAACAACTGTAGGTGACTGTAACAACTGTAGGTGACTGTAACAACTGTAGGTGACTGTAACAACTGTAGGTGACTGTAACAACTGTAGGTGACTGTAACAACTGTAGGTGACTGTAACAACTGTAGGTGACTGTAACAACTGCAGGTGACTGTAACAACTGTAGGTGACTGTAACAAGTATAGGTGACTGTAACAACTGTAGGTGACTGTAACAACTGTAGGTGACTGTAACAACTGTAGGTGACTGTAACAACTGTAGGTGACTGTAACAACTGTAGGTGACTGTAACAACTGTAGGTGACTGTAACAACTGTAGGTGACTGTAACAACTGCAGGTGACTGTAACAACTGTAGGTGACTGTAACAACTGTAGGTGACTGTAACAACTGTAGGTGACTGTAACAACTGTAGGTGACTGTAACTACTGTAGGTGACTGTTACAACTGCAGGTGACTGTAACAACTGTAGGTGACTGTAACAACTGCAGGTGACTGTAACAACTGTAGGTGACTGTAACAACTGTAGGTGACTGTAACAACTGTAGGTGACTGTAACAACTGTAGGTGACTGTAACAACTGTAGGTGACTGTAACAACTGCAGGTGACTGTAACAACTGTAGGTGACTGTAACAAGTATAGGTGACTGTAACAACTGTAGGTGACTGTAACAACTGTAGGTGACTGTAACAACTGTAGGTGACTGTAACAACTGTAGGTGACTGTAACAACTGTAGGTGACTGTAACAACTGTAGGTGACTGTAACAACTGTAGGTGACTGTAACAACTGTAGGTGACTGTAACAACTGTAGGTGACTGTAACAACTGTAGGTGACTGTAACAACTGTAGGTGACTGTAACAACTGTAGGTGACTGTAACAACTGTAGGTGACTGTAACAACTGTAGGTGACTGTAACAACTGCAGGTGACTGTAACAACTGCAGGTGACTGTTACAACTGCAGGTGACTGTAACAACTGTAGGTGACTGTAACAAGTGTAGGTGACTGTAACAACTGTAGGTGACTGTAACAACTGTAGGTGACTGTAACAACTGCAGGTGACTGTTACAACTGCAGGTGACTGTAACAACTGTAGGTGACTGTAACAAGTATAGGTGACTGTAACAACTGTAGGTGACTGTTACAACTGCAGGTGACTGTAACAAGTATAGGTGACTGTAACAACTGCAGGTGACTGTAACAACTGCAGGTGACTGTTACAACTGTAGGTGACTGTAACAACTGTAGGTGACTGTAACAACTGTAGGTGACTGTAACAACTGTAGGTGACTGTAACAACTGTAGGTGACTGTAACAACTGTAGGTGACTGTAACAACTGTAGGTGACTGTAACAACTGCAGGTGACTGTTACAACTGCAGGTGACTGTAACAACTGCAGGTGACTGTAACAACTGCAGGTGACTGTTACAACTGCAGGTGACTGTTACAACTGCAGGTGACTGTAACAACTGTAGGTGACTGTAACAAGTATAGGTGACTGTAACAACTGCAGGTGACTGTAACAACTGCAGGTGACTGTAACAACTGTAGGTGACTGTAACAACTGCAGGTGACTGTTACAACTGCAGGTGACTGTAACAACTGTAGGTGACTGTAACAACTGTAGGTGACTGTAACAACTGTAGGTGACTGTTACAACTGCAGGTGACTGTAACAAGTATAGGTGACTGTAACAACTGCAGGTGACTGTAACAACTGCAGGTGACTGTTACAACTGCAGGTGACTGTAACAACTGTAGGTGACTGTAACAAGTATAGGTGACTGTAACAACTGCAGGTGACTGTAACAACTGTAGGTGACTGTAACAACTGTAGGTGACTGTAACAACTGTAGGTGACTGTAACAACTGTAGGTGACTGTAACAACTGTAGGTGACTGTAACAACTGCAGGTGACTGTAACAACTGTAGGTGACTGTAACAACTGTAGGTGACTGTAACAACTGCAGGTGACTGTAACAACTGTAGGTGACTGTAACAACTGTAGGTGACTGTAACAACTGTAGGTGACTGTAACAACTGTAGGTGACTGTAACAACTGTAGGTGACTGTAACAACTGTAGGTGACTGTAACAACTGTAGGTGACTGTAACAACTGCAGGTGACTGTAACAACTGTAGGTGACTGTAACAAGTATAGGTGACTGTAACAACTGTAGGTGACTGTAACAACTGTAGGTGACTGTAACAACTGTAGGTGACTGTAACAACTGTAGGTGACTGTAACAACTGTAGGTGACTGTAACAACTGTAGGTGACTGTAACAACTGTAGGTGACTGTAACAACTGTAGGTGACTGTAACAACTGCAGGTGACTGTAACAACTGTAGGTGACTGTAACAACTGTAGGTGACTGTAACAACTGTAGGTGACTGTAACAACTGTAGGTGACTGTAACAACTGTAGGTGACTGTAACAACTGCAGGTGACTGTAACAACTGTAGGTGACTGTAACAACTGTAGGTGACTGTAACAACTGTAGGTGACTGTAACAACTGTAGGTGACTGTAACAACTGTAGGTGACTGTAACAACTGTAGGTGACTGTAACAAGTATAGGTGACTGTAACAACTGTAGGTGACTGTAACAACTGTAGGTGACTGTAACAACTGTAGGTGACTGTAACAACTGTAGGTGACTGTAACAACTGTAGGTGACTGTAACAACTGTAGGTGACTGTAACAAGTATAGGTGACTGTAACAACTGCAGGTGACTGTAACAACTGTAGGTGACTGTAACAACTGTAGGTGACTGTAACAACTGTAGGTGACTGTAACAACTGTAGGTGACTGTAACAACTGTAGGTGACTGTAACAACTGTAGGTGACTGTAACAAGTATAGGTGACTGTAACAACTGCAGGTGACTGTAACAACTGTAGGTGACTGTAACAACTGTAGGTGACTGTAACAACTGTAGGTGACTGTAACAAGTATAGGTGACTGTAACAACTGTAGGTGACTGTAACAACTGTAGGTGACTGTAACAACTGTAGGTGACTGTAACAACTGTAGGTGACTGTAACAACTGTAGGTGACTGTAACAACTGCAGGTGACTGTAACAACTGTAGGTGACTGTAACAAGTATAGGTGACTGTAACAACTGTAGGTGACTGTAACAACTGTAGGTGACTGTAACAACTGTAGGTGACTGTAACAACTGTAGGTGACTGTAACAACTGTAGGTGACTGTAACAACTGTAGGTGACTGTAACAACTGTAGGTGACTGTAACAACTGTAGGTGACTGTAACAACTGTAGGTGACTGTAACTACTGTAGATGACTGTTACAACTGCAGGTGACTGTAACAAGTGTAGGTGACTGTTACAACTGCAGGTGACTGTAACAACTGCAGGTGACTGTAACTACTGCAGGTGACTGTAACTACTGCAGGTGACTGTAACAACTGTAGGTGACTTTAAGTCTGTAACAACTGTAGGTGACTGTAACAACTGTAGGTGACTGTAAGTCTGTAACAACTGCAGGTGACTGTAGCAAGTGTAGGTGACTGTAAGTCTGTAACAACTGCAGGTGACTGTAGCAAGTGTAGGTGACTGTAACAACTGCAGGTGACTGTACATCACTGTATAGCTACTCCTCACGTATCTATTATTTACCCTCTGTCCTTAGTCTCGTTTAACTACTTAAGGGTATAACTATTGTCTATTGGGTGAAAGGTTAACAAGAAAATGCCTTTGTATCCAATTACAATGTGTTGAGCTCAACGTAACTATAAATTGAAATTAAACTGTAAGCATTAGAGCAATTTATATTCATATACTAACTAGGTACTTAGTTTCAATATTAGAGGGTTAGTTACGATATATCGAATCAATATTTTCAGTCATATAAGAAAAAAAAACGATAGGTATAATAATAAACATTTAATTGTATTGGTACTATCTATATATACCTGCAGGTAAAATAAAATAAAATAATTATTATTATATAGTTTTTTCTCATATGACTGTATATATGGAACGGACTGATAATTCGTAATTTACCCAATAGGTACTGCATTGATAGTTCAGTGTATTTCTACAACGACATACCTACCTTCCTAGCTCTCTTATAACTATTTTTTAAAACAATTGGAATAAAACTATAAAAATGATACCAACCAGAGAAATGTTTTAAAATCTACCTAGTTAGGATTAAATCACCATAAATTATTTGTCTTTAACTGTGGGTACGAAATCAATTCAATTACAATTCTAAAATAGTAAAACAAATCTTGGGGTAAAGAAAATTACATACCTACAAGGAATCTTTAAAATGTGCACAAAGTTTATAATATTCTTAATTTTTCAACCGAATTCAATCACAATCACAGAATTTGAACTACCGTACCTAGTTACCGAAGTGTTTTATACAGAAAATGTAAATAACACTGACAAAATAATGATACATTCTAGTTAAATGAATAATTAAAGAGCGATAGGTAGAAAAGTTTAATGTCCTCTTAGTGAGAACTCTTTCAAGAGAGGGAAAAGAGGGAGTAACACACACACAACCCCACTCACTGAACACAGAAAAGAGACTGAAATAATAGCATTGATTTGCACGAGGGAAAAGTTCTACCTACGAGATCTGTCAATCGCCTTCCTATTTTTAGATTGGAAATTAAATTATTTTAAAGTTATACTAATTAAGATCAATAATAAGATAGAGGAGAGTGAATAGACTTGTTCGTTACTGACCGACAGAGGGCGCGCGACACTCAGTATCGATTAGATTTTTACCCGCACTTTAGAGAGTGTAGAATGGGTTGGAAATGACATTATTCCAATGAATGGTTATCATTTGTGTTGGGTAGAGAGGGTCTTTAAAGAGGGTGCGGCAGAGGCTTACACAATATGTACCCCATTAAAACCGCACCTCCATTCCTATTCCTAATACGCATATAACGTACAATACCTACATTAGGAACTATCCTTGTGAAGGTCACAGACTATGTTTGTGTATTGCGACAGGATTTTATGATGAATGAAATGATTAAATTTAATCTATTTTTTTCTATATGAAGGACTATAAAACAAACTAAGATTAATATTTTACGTATACATAAATGAATTATATTAACAGGAATCGAACCTCTGACATGAACCATTATCCGCAGAGTCGCGGTTAATTAAGAGTATTAAACTTACCTAGTAGTATATGCGAGATGTCAGAGGTTCGAATCCGGGTGAAAAAATTGATTTCTTAAATTTTAAAATATTCCATTTCTTACTCCTATTCATATACTAAATAGTCGCTAAAACAAATAAGGTATATCCAAAGTACAATAAGGACATAAATATGAACGAATCCTATTTGAATAAGTTACTGAAGTGCCTGCTTGAAAAGAACCCATTATAACCATAGAAAACCTCATTGAATTGCAACCAGCATGTCCTTGTCCCACTCTTTTGTGGTTTCCGCATATATAATAAGCGAGTGAGTGACAAGATAATAACACTCCCTTGCAAGGTGAGAGAACTGAAAAGTATTATTATTTACAACTACCTACATTTAAATAGTCACAAGATGTATATCAATTTACAGTAAAAATAGAGTTTATTAGTAGGTAACTATTTTTTTGACCATTTATGAATTTAATAATTACACACCGTCAATAAAAATCACAAATTGTAATGGTTATAGAAAATTTGAAATTGGTCTACACGATGAAAAATTTGTAAAATTTGAAAATAATAGGATATTATCAAAATAATGTTCATCACAGTGACTCTTTTCTCTGATAGTACATCATCACAGTGACTCTTTTCTCTGATAGTACATCATCACAGTGATTCTTTTCTCTGATAGTACATCATCACAGTGACTCTTTTCTATGATAGTACATCATCACAGTGACTCTTTTCTCTGATAGTACATCATCACAGTGACTCTTTTCTCTGATAGTACATCATCACAGTGATTCTTTTCTCTGATAGTACATCATCACAGTGACTCTTTTCTATGATAGTACATCATCACAGTGACTCTTTTCTCTGATAGTACATCATCACAGTGACTCTTTTCTCTGATAGTACATCATCACAGTGACTATTTTCTCTGATAGTACATCATCACAGTGACTCTTTTCTCTGATAGTACATCATCACAGTGACTCTTCTCTCTGATAGTACATCATCACAGTGACTCTTTTCTCTGATAGTACATCATCACAGTGACTCTTTTCTCTGATTATACAGGCCACTTTCTTAATTCACTATAGAGGAGTTATACTTTAGCTGTTCTGGTTGTGATTTCTGAGGTGTACTTTAAAGTTACATTGCTATTTTGGTTTCCCCATATTAGAGACCTATTTATTTTGATAGGGCGTTAATAATATTGAAAAATATATATGTTAGTTGTAACTAATTTAAAAGCAATCTCTGATAGTTTAAAAAGTTATTTGAATATTTCTCTACTATATAAATATCTTTCTATATTTGATAGATGCAATCAACGGTGTCCGGAAAATTGCCAGGTAGATATTGATGATATGTAGGGATGTGACATTGTGCATATTGCATATATGCAGTTCTATGCATATATTTCAAGAGCTTATAATATGCACGTGTGCATATATGCTAACCGAGAAATATGCACTTCTTGGTCAATTTTTAACATGTAAATGTCTAATCTATGCCGTTTTCTTCTGGACCCCTGCATAGAAAACGAATTTAACTGTGGACCCAAGTAAATTTTATCAAACTAATTATTCAAATTTAAAAAGTTTGTTGGTGGAATATTGAAACTACAAATGAATTAATAAATAATATGACACTTGGTATTTAGTAAATACTAGTAGTTATTGATAAATAAATGAATAGGTACAATTATTCTATAGAGTTGTACTACTCAAAAATTATCAAAACTTATAGCAAGTATTTTTCATTTGATAACTTAGTGTCGCTGCTTATAGCTGTGGATCCTTTAAGTTTAAAGGGAACCGCTGGTATAACAAGATGGTTTATGATTTTCAAGTCATGACTAAAGTAATGAACGGAATGTGATATATGAATGTTGAATAGTTTAGAACTTTAGAAGACTATATTTGGCTGAAGGAAACATTTGCTCCTCTTGTTTCTTGTGAAGTAGAACGGGTTCTTTCCCAGTACAAAAATACATTAGCAGATAATAGGAGATTCACTGTTGGAAACCTGAAATACCATTTAACAATGAAGTCCAATTCCACTGTTTGAAATTGAATGTGTCTGTTTGAAACTGACTTACTATTGAAGAAGACTAAATTTGAAACAGCTTTGTTACATTTTCTTTTCTAACGTTAAACATTTCAAAGTAAAAATAAAGCTTGAGATTACACCTTCAATTTATTGTAAGTTCCATTCAAACCACCAAAGTACAATTACATTCAAAGCATAACTATATACAGATTAACTTTATTTTAAATTCTGTAATAAACTTTAGGCATGTAATATGCACACTATATTGAATAATTTCTGGCATATAAAATGAATATTTCCAATATGCATTTTGGTTCTGCATATATGCACATTGACTTTTTGCATATTATATGCAGTAATAGGCATATAATATGCTGCATATCGCGTCAAAAATTATGCATATTGTCACATCCCTAATGAAATGTCAGAAATAAACTGCTAATGTACGTGTAACACAGGTTTGAATGTCACATTTACGAAAAATATTAGAGGTTTATTTGTTCGCTTCTTACTAATTCTACTTTCAATTAATTAACAACATTTTCAGCGTGAATTATCGGAATTGTATAATTAAAATAATATTAAAGAATTAGAATATTCTTGGAACGTGTTTATATCCAAATAATGTTTCAAAAAGTGACTGACACTTTTCCATGTACCAATATTAACACAGTTAATCCATATTATTTTTATGTAAAAAAACTTATCTGCACATTTTTCAAAATAATTTAGCTATTTTTTTTAATCTAATTCAGACAACTGAAATAAACCATGTTTAATTATAGAGCACCTTTTCCTCTTTTAAACGTGCTCTGCCACGTCTCTATGAATGAAAATTTGATACAAATTAAGAAGAGTACATCAAAAAACATTTTTTTAAAGAGATAGCTACTAAAACATCTCTACCATCATGTCATCTCGCTCTAGAAGGAGGAGTCACTCAGTCCAGAAACACATTTCCCTCGTACGAAAGTCAGTACGGCACTGATTTCTTATTGGAGACTAGGAGTGCAGAGGGGTAGTTGGCTTTTCCAAATAATCCCGCCAACTCAGACACCCCTCTAGGGAGGGGGAGGGAGAATGCATCCCTAGCCAACCCTCAACTGTACACGATACAGACAAGCTAGGACTATAATATTTAAACAGTGTGACTGACTACACATTTGTAGGAGTGTTTTAGGCGAATTAAAATTGACAGTTTTCTCAATTTTTGACCTTTCTCAAAGCACTCCTAAAATAACAATCCAAGGATAATAATTCAAACTGAAATTCAAAATTTATTTTCTTGTCAAACTCATAGGAAAGGCATCAAATTGAAATTATTTCTTAACAAAACTTTCAGACCTACGAAGCTTGAATTTTTCAATCTGGAATCTACTAAAATGAGAGCAATAATAAGTTAACAGACGGATACGAGTTAGAAAGAAGACACCACAAATAGAAACTGGAACTGTTAGAGTACAGAGTGCACTGCCGAAATATGAATGTCAAAAAGCTAGTGAAACTGGCAACTATTGCAGAGAGTCTGGCAACTATTGCAGAGAGTCTGGCAACTATTGCAGAGAGTCTGGCAACTATTGCAGAGAACCTGGCAACTATTGCAGCAAATCTGGCAACAATTGCAGAGAATCTGGCAACAATTGCAGAGAATCTGGCTAACAATTGCAGAGAATCTGGCAACAATTGCAGAGAATCTGGCAACTATTGCAGAGAATCTGGCAATTACAGCCAACAGTCTCCGGTTAAGCCAGTAAAATTGATATTGCTCAGATAGGGTGATAATTAATAGCTAATAAATACAATGTTATAGCAGTGTGAATACTCACAGACGGCAGTGCACTCTACTTTACTCACCATCTAACTCACCTAAAGCCTTTTACTCATCAGATCTGAGTCATAATCAGAAGTAGTGATATCGTTACAAAATGTAAAGTTGAGAGAATTCAACTGTCTCACCATTGTAACAACATCAACTGATTTACGAGATTATACACGTATATATATACATTTTCTACTTAATACCCCTACCTCTATTCAAACCTAATCATATCAGTAGGATTGAGAAGTATGGAGAAATACATGTACACAAGCACAAATTATATAAATACCCTACCTACTCAATTGGTTACAAGATATAAAATTATTGGTGAACATTCTTTAAAGCTTCTTCAATTAACACTTCACATACAGAAACACTATCATTTATTGAAGTCTGGAAAGAAAACATTGGCCATCATTCCGCCCTTCAAATGTTCTACTGGTAACAATTCACACGCGTTACCTAACTTCAGTAAAGATGGTGGTATGGAGCTATAGCCCTCTATAACCACAACATCGTACACACCATATCTAGTAGAATATAACCTCACAAAATATCTAAAAAATACAATTTAAAACTATTCGAACTTTTGAGTTTCAAGACGCATCAATACGAGAATGATAAAACATAGATTCCCGTCAACCAATCAGCATCGGACGCTCTGATGACGTAACACTTTACAACCAATCACCGGGCTTTACTGTACCACGTGACACAGATCCTTGCAGCCAATTGGTTTAACTCTCGCTTGACCGTCTGACAATTTCTGCCATTACATAGTATCACAATTGGTTCTCTATTTGTACATTCTAATAACTTAAACTTAAAGAGAAATTGAGACTGCGCTTCATTGAAAAGTTGTCATAAGCACTACTGTCAATAGAAATAAAGTTGCAGCAGCAGCAACACCAGGCAAAATCTCTTTCTTTCACAAAAACATAAAGGAAGTATAACTGCGTACACACGGAGATGTTTATCGGAAGCTTTTGGAGTGAGGTGCCCACAGACTTAGAGCAATGGTAGAGACAATTGAGTGGACATCACAGAGTCAAATGTTTTTAATTACTATATATTTACATGGTCTCTAGAAATTATTTGAACCATTGGATAGCTACACCTTTGTAGAGATTGAAGCCATTAACCCCAGAATCGCTACTATCACTATTGTACTAACTCTGTGGGCACTTCACACAAAAATGTCTCCGTGCGCACGCTGCTTTAGCAGACTACACCGCACAACACCATCACTACATCTAATTTGGCGACATTAAAATGTTCAGAAAAGGGGCGAGTGGAGGAGACAAATCTCTAAATCCGAATGGCTACCTTCAGCCGCACATCATATCAATTCACCACAAAAATTATAGATAGAGAACGAAAACGACAGAGAGAAATAACTTAGGTAGGTTTGTTATGTACAGCCACAAATATACATATCGACGACCACACTAATATTATATGGTGAATTTAACAGTCTTTACATAAATACATAGTCTGTAACATCCATGGATGGCAGACCCACCTATAAACATGGCAGATCTCGCCTGGAAACAACATATACAGAGAGCAGAGACACCGAGATAGAGATAATTTGGTTATGATATACACAGAGACACTTATTGAAAGAGTATACACGGATAGCTGGTCAGCTCACGACCCTTTACTTTAAATACAACTTTCTCAAAACAGTTAAAAACGAAGAAGCCTATTACCATTTCTAAATTAAAATCACGCACACGTAGATTAAAAATAGTTAATTTATTCACCTATTGGAGTGTGTGGGGCAATTTCAATAGGGAATTTGGAGTAATTTCGATACGGAATTAAGAGCAATTTTGATAGTCTAGAATAATTCGAATATAGAGTTTTAAAGTAATTTCAATACACGCTATCGGGCTTAAGGTTGGAAACAACATTGAATTTCTTAGTTTCTCGATTGTAGTAACTTAGATATGCCTTTTCTAGCTAAAACTTTCTCTGGAGTATCAAAATTCAATCTAAAACAGAATCAACAATGTTCAGATAAAGGTATTGCTCTTTCTCCACAAAAAACTTTTTTTTTACCGTAGAAAATGAACTAGACAACCTAACCACAGAAATAGATAACAGTGAGTGGGAACTGAATTTTAAACAGATTGGTGGATTTTACCACTAGTGAATTAATCTGTAATTAGTTGTGCAACTAGTATCCTTCAATAACTTGTACCTACATCATGACGTACTGAATAACTAGTTGTGCGACTTATACCATACCAACATCATGATGACATAAATAACTAGTTGTACAACTAGCTACATCATGACGACCTAAATAAAAAGAAAATCCCAGGAGACGAGGTTAGAGGAGGAGGGAGTTATTGGTTTAATGGGGGGGGGGGGATTGCACACAGAGATGGGGGACAATTCAGGGTAAATATGGGGGAGAATCTAATAGAGGATAAATATTGGGGGGGGGGTAATTAATTGCACTTTATAAGCTTCGTGGAGTCACTAGGGTAAATACTGAACTACCGGACACTAAGATATTAAAACTGAAAATAATTTCTCTGATGAGAACTTACTGTATTGTGATAGCTAATGGCTACTTGAAATTTTCTAAACGATATGTCATAACGTCCGTTGATTGAGTATTTTGCCTAGTGTATAAAAGAATGGTCTGTTTATACCTAGGGCTAATGAGTAAAGCTTAGAAACTAATTGAATACAAAAATAACCTCTCACTATAATACAAACCGCAACTAAATCTAATACAGCCTACCACACCTAATCTAGAAATTAGTTACCGTAACTCTAGTTATTTTGCTGCAAATAGTACACACTATCGGAACAAAAAGACGCCTTCATAATTTGTACACACAACTGTTAGTTACGCGAGAAATAAACTTTGTAAACTTCAAAAAGGAAATACATACACCAAATGTCTACCTAGCTAGACACATCTAAAAAAGAAAGAACACGACACAGCGTTACTATGTACACTAACACCTATGTAACAGTACATAGGCTTTACGCTATTTGATATTATTAGGTCGGAAATACAATGCCCATCTTAAGAGAGTTGATTTAACCAACAGCTCCTACTCTACAGATGGGTAATGTATTCTAAATTATAGTGAAATGGAAGATGAAATTCAATTGATTTGAAGTTAATGAGGCAAGGGACTGACGAGTCTCACTAGTGGCTTGGCTCACTAGTGCCCCCAGGAGTCTCACTAGTCACTAGTGTCCCCAGGAGTCTCACTTGAGGTGGTTGAGTCGTTCTATCTCCTCGAGGCTGAATGCATTATTACCAGGTAAGTCTGGTAGCTTTCCCCCCAGTGAGTCAGTGCCGAGTAACTGAGCCAAGTTGATGCCTCCCGAGTGCATGTCACCTGAAACAACAACAAAAATAAAGTTTTCTAAAATAAAATGAACAGTCTGATAACTTGAAACTAATTCCAGCCAGCTACTTCAGAAAAAAAAAATATTTTTAAGAAAATACTATAGCTACTTAATTCAACACAATAAGTGCACTACATGTTAATAGGTTTGACGTACCTCTGCCATTGTTGTTGATGTTGTCGAATGGTAGTTGCCTCATGTTCATGTGCTGCTGATTGTTGCGGTTAAATGGCTGCTTGGTCTGACCAAAGCCTGGGTTAGAGGGCGCCCCCATGGGTCCTGTCACGGAAAAAATATTAATAAATTAACTTACACAGTTAGCTATGAAAATTTAAACGAATAATTAAATAGGGATTTTAACGTCCACTTGCCATAGCCCAAAAATTTCCTAAATAAGATAAAGTGTATAAGGTTTTTTTTTATTTATTTATTCATCAAAAAATTTTCATATCGTGTTTCCTCATCTTATTACTAACGCATACAGGAAATTAAATACAATGTTCCTAAAAGAAGAAGTCTGGAAAGAAAGTGGCTTCATTTTCTTTCTGTATAACTCACCCATATTCTGCATCTGTCTGTTCATAGAGTGAGGGTTAAAGTGCTGCTGCATGGGGAAGCCTCTGGGAGGGATGTTTTGACCCCCCACACCCCTGGCATTCATAGCTGCCATGGCTTGCTGGGAGCTCATTGGTGGCATTGACTTGGTTCCCATCAGACCACTCTGCTGGAAAGCAGCAGACATGCTAGTGGGGAGACCTGATTCTTTATCTAGGGGACGACTTCTGAAAAATAAATAAACATTAATTCAAAAGAATCTGATTTAAAGTGATAAGGAGAATAAAATAGCTTGTGGAGAGGTGATTGATAACATAAAGGTAGGGGAAATACACAGTAGCTGATAGAACTCCTTTGTGGCTGATATGATCCAGTGACTAGGAAGGGTAACTCAAAAGATTCGATCAAACTTATAATCTGTTAGCTACTGAATATTGAGACTTCCAGCTTTACTGGAGAAAAATAGTGAATACAAACAGAAGATTAAATATAGAAATAACAGCCCTAACCAAGTTTAACTAACCCGTCATTCTTGTCAGCTGTTCTATCTTTGCCAGCAGTCATTTTTCTCATGACTGAAGTGGGTGTGAAGGCTAGAGGAGACTGAGACTTGGTGGAGAAGTTACTCTTGTGCAATGGTGAGCCATCCTGAAACAGAACAACATTCTTACTAACCAAAAGATTGGATAGCTACTACACTTTAAATAAAAAATAATGCAATAGATATCAAATTTAAGAATTATAGATAAATACTTGTTTTGAAGAGTTACTTAATTTAGGAAACCATATAAAATGAATAAAATATTGGTTTTAAAAACAATAGCTAATCTGCAATATAAATTAAGATTTTAAGAATTCATAGATTAGTAGTTAGCTAATATATGAAATATTTACAAGTATTTGGGCAAGTTCAGAGTTATCGATCGGTTCCACATTTTCGATCATATATGAAAATTATAATTAATATTTGACTTCCAATTTTAATTGATATCCATGAAATAAATTAAAATGTTAAATTACAAACTTTCTTCTTAGATGATAGAAAAAGAAGTACCTACCGTCTGATAAATCGCAACTCATCTGAGTTAACTTAAAAGGTTAAGTATTTTCTACAACTATAATTCACTAAAACTATAGCTACATTGAATAAGTGAGTACCTTCATGCCAGGCTGTGGGCCAGGCATGGTCATGGTAGGGCCCCCCATTGGGTTGGGGGATCTGCCTCGCTCCGAGTCTCTCTTGCGATGCTTCTGTGGATGGGCAAAAGAAAATCAGTGCCTTGTGGTAATTAGGAAGGAAGATTATCAATGAGAAATATATGATACCTAAGTTGAGAACATTAAGTCAATTTTGTATAAAAAGTCATTTAAAAAAGAAGATTGTAGCTACTCCAAGAAGGTCAGGATTATACACTAAGCCTCAAGAATGTCAAAGTATTACAAATTATCCTCCAAGAGCAAAGTTTGCCACGTCAATAACAGAAAACATAAAAAAGGTTTATTCAAAACTTTTTCAACAATTAAAAAATTAAATGTAACAGCTAAGAAATTGTAGAAATAAAAATTATATTAAATTAAGCTACTTAATTGATTACCACCACAAATATTTTTTTACAATAATTGCTTCTATAGGAGCATGAAAAATGAATCTAAAAAGGCTAAGTTAACTGAAAAGTTTAAAATAATATAAACTAACCATCAAATTAAAAGCTTCACTACCGAAAGCATCACCAGGAAACTGAAAATAAATAATATGGAAAAATTAGAAAAAATAACATAGCTAGCTACATGTTGAAGATTCCTAAAATTGTTGAAAATAGCCTCGAGAAAAAAAAGATAGAATCTAGTCAGCACTGGCAAAATAAATACAAACAATTAACTATAGCTAGTTTGAAGTTGAGTAACCTTGACCTTAAGATAGCCACGTGAGCTAGAGCTTCAACATGACCTTAAATGCCAGGAGACCTTGACCTTACACTGCCTCATGGCCTTGAGCTTTTTTTACACCGTCAAGATATTTCCCTTTTTAATGCCTCATGATTTTGATCATTTTACCACTTCATGACCTTGACCTTTTTGCTCATGACCTTTACCTTTTGCCTCAAGACCATGACCTTTTTTCTGCCTCAAGACCATGACCTTTTTTCTGCCTCACGACCTTTTTGCAAGCCTTCACTTTACAACACTGACCGATGTCCTGGACTTTACACTGACCTTCAACTGCTGAATGCTTAGGTCACCAGAGCACTCACCTCTTTGCTCTTCTCCAGCTCCTGTTTCAACAGAGCCTTCTGCATGATGCATTGGGCTCTGGCCACCAATTCCTGGTGTGAGGGCAGGTTACGAGGAGCTCCCCCAGGGGGGATAGCCCCGACCTGAGGTGCAGTGGGGTTAGCAGACCCACCACCAAACACTGAGTGAGTCACAGATGAAAGAAGTGAATTAGTGAAGCGTTAGTCAGGGACAGAAAATGTAAGAAACCACAAGAATCATTAAAGGAGAAATTCCAATAGCTATCATTGCAAGACAAAACACTTTAGTTACTTCTAATTGGCAGGTGATTTGACTGACAAAAAGCTATCGAAGTTAGAATGAACAAGTTAACACGTTTCCTGCAACTGCTGAATGTAGGGTTATGTTCCCACAGCGATGCCATACATAGACATTAAATCCAGTGCCTCTGTGGCTGTCGTCTCAAAAGGATGTGTTTGTATTTTTCTTGTCTCACTGCTTAATACAATTTTAAACAAAATGGCAACCATCTTTAAGCCCCTTCTTATATGATTTATCACTTATTTCATATAGCTATAAGAAAAACCAAGGATCCACCGGTGAGTCTCTTAACAGCACAGGACTAGTCAAAGGGACCCTCAGGTGGGTCCATTTGCAGGAAACGTGCTAATGGTATTTCTAGATCTCTATGATTTGTAAATGGAATTATCCTCCAAAAGATTTTCTTTAAAAAGAAGAGTAGCTACCAAAGTTTTTATTCAGTTCAAAGAATTTAACATCACAATATTTCACCATGAGTCACATTTGTCGCCAGAAAACCTAACGTACTGAGTGGCGAAATTCTGTTCTGAGCCATTGCTACATTGACAGCTGCGGAGTGAGGAGAGAGCATGTTACAGTCCATAGGAGGGATGGGGGACACTCCTCGGGGCGACACGGGCCCACCACTGCCCCCAACGCAAAGAGAAGGGGGCACTCCACCCTGAGTTAGTTAAATAGTGCGAGGGGTTAGAAGAATTAGTAGTGATGAAATATTCGACAAAGAAAAAGCCGTTGAAGGAAAAAAACAGCTAGAAAGAAAACTAAAGGATAATTAAATGAAAGAATAGATGAAATAAGATGAATTATATGATGATATAAAAAGGAAATTATCATTATTAGCAAAAAAGGTGAACCTACTGGTTTTGAATAAAATTATAAATAAAGTTAAAAAAGAAGTACCGATACCAATTGGCCATTTTAAATGAAATGGTTCAAGAACTGGTGAAAAGGTTTGAATAGACAGAAAATCAAGCAAAGAAATAAATCACAAAACTAAGCAAAAGCATAAGTTTTAAAGTTAGACTTACCATTGGACGAACCTGCCAGACACGACCAATCACAACTTAGGGGAGTGTGATAACTTAGGATAATTATTTATTATATAGCTACTTAAACTAGATACTTGTAATGAATAAAATAAACATGAAGGGATAACTAAATCAAAGAAGAACATGAAGAGTAGTAAACATTCTCATTTAAAACCTACACTTTCTTCTATTTTGAAATGTAGCTACTGATGTTAAACAGTGTCCATGTTGTTACTTTATCTAAGTAAAGCTAACAACTCGAGATACATTTCTTCTCATTTTTAGAGTGAAGTAATCACAGATTTAGAGTATTGGCAATAAAAAGTTAAAACATCTAAATTGTTGAATCATTCTTCAGATAGTTTATAAAATCACCAAATACATTAAAAAAAACTTCCTAAATAGACTCCTATGGTCACATCACACTGTAGATAGTCTCACCTTGCCGGGGGTGGGGGATGGAGTGAGGGTGCTCCTGCTAGGGGGGGCAGAGAGCATGTTACCACCAGCACTAGCCATCTTAAGCAGTGTCACCAGAGTCTCCTTCTGCTGGATAGGTGTGGCAGGGTTCTGAATCTCGGAAATTAACGCCTCGCTCATAGCACTAGCATTGCCAGCTGAAAAAAGGGGAGGAGTTACAGAAAGGGGAGGAGTAAGTTAATACGGCCACTACTTTCTTCTAGCTTTTCACTAAAAACTTTCTTTCAAAAAATGTATAGTAGTTTTACAAGATGTTTCTATAAAATTATGAAAGTATTTACTATATATATATAGGAGAAAATCTAAAACTGTTTATCACACTCAATATTGATCAGACATTAAAATAAGTAGCTATATGTGAACATGAAAGATATATAGTTATTTTGGCACAAAATTTCACATGAAATAAAATTTAAAAAATTGCTCTATTGTATCATGTAGCTAAGTAGCAATGCATTAAATAATAGTGAAGATGTTTTATACAAGACTTACCTTTGTTCAAGAGGTAGTGGTAGAGAGCCTGGTAGGGCATACCACCAGTGTGACCACCACCGCCACCACCCCCCATATGTGGGGGATTCATCATCCTCTGCTGTTGCATTCCACCAACAAACTGTTTGATGGGGTCGGCAGAAGGGGGAGGACCAGCCTGCTGGTGCAATGAGTGCTGAAAACAGTCAATCACGAGTTAGAAATAAAATACAATTAAACTGACAATTATACATTAATAATGCGTATTAATTTGATGCACCTATCCAACAGACTTTTACAAATAAAATTTAGGTATCTTCACACAGTATAAAAAACAACCTCAATGTCGAATTCTAAAACAAAAAATTGCAAGAAACACTCCAATCGTCCGAGTTTGATCTTAAAAACAATAAATATTGAATATTCATAACTAAGTTATGAATATTCCACTTTTATTACTCTATTAAGATAGAGTAATACTTTACACTACTTTTATTAGAGTTCTACTTTACTTTTATTACTCTATTAAGATAGAGTAATACTTTACACTACTTTTATTAGAGTTCTACTTTACTTTTATTACTCTATTAAGATAGAGTAATACTTTACACTACTTTTATTAGAGTTCTACTTTACTTTTATTACTCTATTCATTAGAATTAAGGTTATTGGATATGAAACTACAAACCATTCAAATTTGGTTCTATATTTTAAAATTAAATAAGTAATAGAGTTCTTTGGGTGGGTTTTGCACTGTCCTCCCGAATTTCTAAGCAAAGAAAAAGACTAAGAAACTTCTGAATAATTCAAACCTGTAATAAAGCTCATTGTCCTATCATAAACAAGTCGTCTGGTTACCAGCATAAGGAGATTCTTTTAAATAAGTTTAATTAAATGTTACACTTGATTTATGTAGGTGAAATCCAGAATTATGCAGTGGAATATTCCGTGGTGGAACTCTTCAGCACAGGGGAATTTACAAAGAAGCTGTATCATTATCTAAATACTATTACCCTAAAAAAAGACACTAGCTAGGTACCTACCGAAGTACCTAATTTCCATTAAATTTACGATAATAAGAAAGTCGGAGAGTGAATGTTAAGTGTGAATAATTTAATTACGATTTACGAAGCAAATAATTTCTTTTCTGTTAGCTGTGATATGCTATGTAACTTTAGCTCTAAAAATTTAAAGGATTTCTAAATTTTTTTTAATTTACATTGAAGGGAACTTTTAAAACCTAATCACGGCCAGCAAATAGACTCTACTCACCTGCATTGATCGTCTCTGTTGATGTTGCTGCTGTTGCAACTTCTGCTGCTGAATGAGTTTCATCAGCAGCTCCTGCTGAGTTGCTGGGCCTTGCTGCTGCTGCTGAAACAGAGAACTTAAATTTACCAAATAGCTTCACAGGAGAGTCTCTTAGAATAAACATAAAAGATTCTAAATAGAAGATATCACTTTCATGCTAGAGATAATGATATAAATTAAAAAAAATACACATTAGAAATTTTATATAGCTACTTTGACACCTTGACTTGTGTTATGGGAAACATTGTTATAATCAAATATAAATTGAAACAACTCCAGCCGATAATTTCAGACAGGCTACTGCTAGTAACTCTGACTGACAATCACCGATAACTTTGACTGACAATCACCAATAACTTTGACTGACAATCACCGATAACTTTGACTGACAATCACCAATAACTTTGACTGACAATCACCGATAACTTTGACTGTCAATCACCGATAATTTCGACTGTCAATCACCGATAACTTTGACTGTCAATCACCGATAACTTTGACTGTCAATCACCGATAACTTTGACTGACAATCACCGATAATTTTGACTGTCAATCACCGATAACTTTGACTGTCAATCACCGATAACTTTGACTGTCAATCACCGCATCTCACCTGTTGTCTCATATGAGGAGGCATCTGTAGATTCTGAGCCACTGGTCCCTGGTTCAAACCACGAGGGAAGTTGGGGTTAGCTCCTCCGTTGCTTTTCATCAACACTGGTGGAAGAGAAAATAGGTTGTAGCTACTTTGAATGATCTGACACAACTAAGGTTGGCAAATACTAATGGTAGGTCATTTAGTTAAGTTTTACTGAAAGAAAAGTATAATTTGAAGACAGCGATCATAAGAATGTACATCTTCTGTATTGCTACCTAATTTTACCTCACTTTTTTCAATTAACTTTATGCCGACGTGGTACAGGGGAAAACTAGCTTCAAATAGGGTAAGTTACGAATCATTGTTCGGTTTAACATCTTTGGTCATATTAAGATATAATATTAATATAATTTTTACTTTAATTGGTATACATTATACTTACAGGTAGCTATCATGGATACCAATTAAAATAGAAATTATTCAAATTAATAACAATAATCATATCTTTTTGCTTATAAGATGTGAAACTGACAGATAATTTGTAACTTACCCAAGTGTCCTAAAGCTCTAACTAGTTACAGACCCTAATAACTAGTTAGTTCTAGTTAGGATAGTATCAACTTACTGTTGAGGAAGTCTGCCTCTGTGGGAGCGTTGCTAGGCATGGAGGGTTGTTGGGGTTGTTGTTGTTGTTGTTTCATCATTCCAATGGTCTTAGCAACATCTTTGTTACCGCTCAGGAACTGCAAAGAATAACAATAACATCAAAAACCATTAACTTTATACCCAGTAGAACTATTTTATCAACTCAATACAGGAGTTCATAACTAGCAATATAGCTATTTTTAAAATATAATGGCTGATACCTTCAAAAAGTGAAACCATTTAAATTTTATATAAGTTTCATTATAGCTCTCATCCACGCAATGTCAGTATTTTTAGTTTTATTTAAAATGGCTGATATCCATCATTATTTTGCTGTCTGTAAACAATATATGAATTTTTTATAGCCAATATTTGTTTTTATAACATTTCATAGAATTTTACTATTTTATAATCAATGAAACAGACTATCCGTTTAAGGGGACCGTCCGTAAATTTTGTAAACAAATTTATTAATAAAGCTACGGTTATGAAACTTGGTTCCTAAATATAAAATTGAATAATATTATGTTTATGTTCGTGGCATTTTTTCGATTAGACGCATAGAAAACAAGTTATTCGAATTTCGAACGAATTTCGAACTGGGTATTCAAACATGTACTTCTAATACAGTTTTTGTAGCTACGGGTTTGCGGTTTTTTTCATTCGATTCTCCTGATGATTCTCTACAAAAGCCTGAAGATCGATTTTTGAATTTCGAATTAGTTTACGAAAAATTTGATTTTTCGTGAAAAAACTAAAATTTTCAAAAAAAAAAAAATTATATTTCTAAAAAAAAAAATTGTATTTCGAAATTCAAAAATCAATCCTCAAGCTTTTGTAGAGAATTACCAGGAGAATCGAATGAAAAAAACCGCAATGCTCTAGCTTCAACCAAAAAAATGTGCGGGGTTTTGAATTACAAGATTTGTAGATCTCAAAATTAGTAGGAATTTCCTTTCAAAGTTTGATGATATGACACGCAGCATCCATCCACTTCGAAGGTTTAGAGATAACTGAGCAATCTTTCTTTGCATTCATTGATGTGGGCGTTATATAGTGGTAGGTTAGATACCAGATATAGCGAGATAATTAATTATTACGAATTATAATTGGCTGAGAGATGGTTTTTAGAGTACATATTGACTCCCTATCCCCCGGCCCACTTTTCCCTTTCTCCCTCTCCCCAGGGGGTTAGAGTTATACGAGACTTCTGATATTTTGCACACACTATAAGAAGGTTATAAAACAACTATTTACACAATAAAAAAAAAAGATAAAATTTTGAGATTTCTTCGCGGACGGACCCCTTAACTTTAGCGTTGTTAATTTTACATCTATAGAAAAAGACTGTAAACAGTTTTTTTACAAAGATTCATAGTAAAAATATTCAGATAAAGATGCAAAAATAATATAAACATAATTACTCGAGATAATCACAATTTAAACGCATGTTCATAAAATTTAGATCGGAAATATTATTAGAGTTTTGTACTTATTATCTTAACCAGTAGCTAAGTATAATAACTTTAATGTTTAAAACAAATATAGAAATAGTCACAAAATGAAATTTATGCCATTTTCAGATTATTGATACTAGATCTCAGTTCTGCAATATTATGTAGTGAACTTTATTTTCTTGGAGACTGTAGACATTTAAATAGAAAATTTCACACTGCGTGTAATATTGCAAGCAAATAACAAAAACATATAAAATGCAAGACAGATAAAGCTACACATTCACAAAGGTTACTTTTAAAGGAATAGTCTTAGAAATATCAGAATAGAAGAAATTAACAGTTTCCATGAAATTGATTAGTAGATAAAAATATATTGTTTGAAGTAGATGTCGTTATTTAGTACTAGTGTATTTGCCTGTTAAAAATAACGGGTCTTCAGTGATTTATTACCCGTTATTAGGTTTTTTAGTGAATTCAAATAAAATTTATTTTTCTGCATAAACTGATACTTTTTTCATAGATAAAAACATTTAAAAATTGAATAAAAACAGAGGAATTTAAATACCAAGTCAATATATTCCCATGCGTATCATAGTTACATTCTTCATGTTTAATATCCGTATTGTAAAAGTGGACAAATAAATAAACAACTAAGGAAATTATTAGTATAGATTTGTAGAATGCCTAGTTTGATTACCAATATTCACCAGCAAGTAGCAATACTAATAAGATATACAAGCTACTATAAAGCATGTGGCTATACCCATATTAACCCTGAAGGGCCGTACACACGTAGGTTTTTTCTAAGTCTTTCCACCAGACTTTTTGCTAAGCTCCTCCTACTTTTTTCCACAAGACTTTTGAATTATGCGAGAAAAAAATTATAATTATTATTCTTTTTCCCACTTAATTTCGCTTGTACCTACTAGCTTTTCTCGCTTTTCCATTCGTTTTTAATCTTTATTTCATTCGAGAACAAAATAAAAAACTTACTTGAACGCACAGTATAGGCGTACAAACACACGTACATAGCTGGCCGCACATACGCACGCACTAGCTGCGACTGTATATAAGGCGGCGAGTCACACAGAGTAACTTCATATTGTTCTCGCTCTACTAGAGGTAACACGTGTGGTGTGTCTGCTCTCCGTAAAGGGGACTTTACACGGTAAGTGCTCAGTGCCACTTTGTGGTGACACTACTCTATGCCACGCCCACTTTGCTACTTGCCCCACCCTTTTTGGCAAAACTTGGTGGTGACCAAGCTATCGCTCTGAGAGCGAACGCTCACCACAAAGTGCCACTGTCTGTCAGTAGCGATTGCCAGACAATCAAGAACCCCTTTCATTGGCCTTGTTGAAGAGCACCCATGCCTATGGAAAATAAAATCTAAAGATTACAAAGATAAAACACTAACACTTTTAGTGTTTAATAGCATATTAGATGCTAACCACGATACTAAAGTGTCAGTGCCCACCAAAGCACATTCTGCTCGTGTAAAGGCGCTGAGCTAATTGGTGGGCAGTGTGGTGAAAAAAGTGTGGTGAATAGTGGCACTGACCAGTGCTCGTGTAAAGGCCCCTTAACTCTTCGCTTGGAACTTTTAAGATGTTTTACGATCATCTTACGACGTAATTACGATCTTTTTAAGACGTTTTACGAATTCCTCAGAAGTAGTTTTACGATCTTTTGAGACGTTTTACGAAATCATTAGGAAGCAGTTTTACGATCTTAAGAGTAAATCACACCATGCGTTAATAGTTAAAATACTGTTTAAAAGATAATTCTCTAATTTGATTATATATTATATTTATTTATGCTGTTTTTAGGATAAAACATAAGGGCAGAAACGGTTTCATATTTAATGGTAGAGTCTGTGCTAAAAAAAATTTGATGTGAAATGTTACAGAAAATTAGACAATGAATACTATTATAATTTCATGAAATAATTATTTAATTGAAAGAAATATTTTATTTATTTCAATTGAAACAGAAAAATTAATACTGTTTCTAAATGTGTTTCCCTTCAAAATTTGTATGTTAGTCACCATTAATTTGGCATCAAAATTATCATAAGCAAATAGAGCTAACGAAATATTAAAGTCACCGCTTTACTTTTAGAGAAAACGATGTTGGTCTAGTACGAAACTACTGAAGTGAGTTTCTTACTAGACCAAACAAACTTGGAACGTAACTCTGGTCTACTACGAGGTTTTGCTGTATTTGTATTTTGAAAACAAAAAATTTGAGAATAATAGCTAGATATTATTTAATAACATAAAAAATATCAACTTCTTATAGCTAATATATTTGCTGAACCAATGACAACAAGTTAAGAAGCCATTGAAGAGGAGCTTTTTTCCACCCCTCGTAGTTGCGATGAAATCCATGATGAAAAAAATTAATAGGGATACACGTTATGGAGCTATATCTGAAAATCGTATTTTCTTTTTTATCAAATAATTTAAAATTTCATGGAAATAAACTATTATAATTAAATTAAACTGAGGCTGCATTTGGTAATATGGGTACACCTCAAATAAGTCTTTCGTCAAGTGACCATTGGCCAAATCTACTTTTGGCAGGTGTCTGCACACGGGTATGGACACTGTATCACCTTCTCAGTCTTTTTCCAATGTGTCTATTTCACAAGTTTGTTTCTCGTATAAGAGTTTGTCCTGTTTGTAGTTAAATTGTAGTTAACATTTCCACCCTGAAGTAGCTATGTTTAATAGTTTAATCACAAGCTATTGGTACACATTGTGCCGTATGAAGTTTTAAGGGCCGTGCAGGTTTTTTTAAAGTTTTTCCACCAGACTTTGTGCTAAAGATTTTTTAATTATGTGAGAAAAAAATGCTATAGGCATATAGCTAATTGTTATTTATTTTAGTTGGCAGGTATCATGGATACCAACTAAAATAATACAGATTGACGCAGGAAAGCGTTCCTCTTTTTCCCACTTAATTTCGCTTGTACCTACTAGCTTTTCTCGCTTTTCCATTCGTTTTTAATCTTTATTTCATTCGAGAACAAAATAAAAAACTTACTTGAACGCACAGTATAGGCGTACAAACACACGTACATAGCTGGCCGCACATACGCACGCACTAGCTGCGACTGTATATAAGGCGGCGAGTCACACAGAGTAACTTCATATTGTTCTCGCTCTACTAGAGGTAACACGTGTGGTGTGTCTGCTCTCCGTAAAGGGGACTTTACACGGTAAGTGCTCAGTGCCACTTTGTGGTGACACTACTCTATGCCACGCCCACTTTGCTACTTGCCCCACCCTTTTTGGCAAAACTTGGTGGTGACCAAGCTATCGCTCTGAGAGCGAACGCTCACCACAAAGTGCCACTGTCTGTCAGTAGCGATTGCCAGACAATCAAGAACCCCTTTCATTGGCCTTGTTGAAGAGCACCCATGCCTATGGAAAATAAAATCTAAAGATTACAAAGATAAAACACTAACACTTTTAGTGTTTAATAGCATATTAGATGCTAACCACGATACTAAAGTGTCAGTGCCCACCAAAGCACATTCTGCTCGTGTAAAGGCGCTGAGCTAATTGGTGGGCAGTGTGGTGAAAAAAGTGTGGTGAATAGTGGCACTGACCAGTGCTCGTGTAAAGGCCCCTTAACTCTTCGCTTGGAACTTTTAAGATGTTTTACGATCATCTTACGACGTAATTACGATCTTTTTAAGACGTTTTACGAATTCCTCAGAAGTAGTTTTACGATCTTTTGAGACGTTTTACGAAATCATTAGGAAGCAGTTTTACGATCTTAAGAGTAAATCACACCATGCGTTTCCTAAAGTATTGCTAGTACTTTATGATAGGGCATTAATTACGCTCTAGTTTTCGTAAAAACTATCGTAAATGCCTAGCTACCTTAATTTTTATGCTTGTACCATTTTATCTTCGGCAGCTTTATGCTGTAGCTCTTCAACTTCACTTAGTTTTCTTCTGTTGCAGATTAAATCATTTATCAACTATAATGTCGGATACTTGTGTATCCTGTGTTCCTTTTGAGCATAAATGCGTAAAACACGCAATATGTTTCAAGAACTATAATTACGATCCTACCATATGTCATATATGTGTGGAACTACTGAAAGATGTTGAGTCTGAAGACTCTTCACTCTCATTTGCGGCCATTGCAAAATTTAAGACTTGGTTCTCAAAAATGAGAACCGTCAGAGTCAATAACAAATTCTGTACCAAGGAGGAGGGTTACTCATTTTGGGTAAGAAAACTTAACCTCTTTACTTGTGTTCATTGTAATTATGATTATTCATAAAATGCAATTAATTGCAATATAAGGAATATATATCTATATGCTTATATTTAAATTTTCTTTTGGTAGATCTCTGAGGCTACTGAAACCAAATTTGCTGCTCTCATCCCTAGACATCAGTATGACAGATCTGATATTAAACAGTCTAGCTCTTTAGCTGTTAACATCGAAGGGATGCCTGGGGAATTTGAATTAAATTCCCCTTTGAATTCATTATCGTCTAACCAGACAGCAGAGGTTAAGGAACGACAGCCAAACTCTTCTTCAGATAATCATCTCATCATCAAGGGAATAGAGAATCTGGCCAATTCTATGAAAGAGATGATTGCACTTCAATGCTCCCTCCAGTCGCAACCACAATCAAGAGCACCAGTATGCGAAAGACCACCGGATACAGATTTTGAATCCGGTCAAGAATCTGAAGAAACTGATTTCAGTGCTGAATCAGAAAATGAATCTGTGATTAAAACTCAAAATGAAGACACTTCTTCAATTGTGTATTTTGCTCCAGATGATGCAAAGATTTTCTTCGAAGAAAATAATGCATATATTGTGGTGTATAACAACATAGTTATTAGACCATATGAAATAAAACTTATTGATTGTAATAACAGACCATGGTCTTTTTCTGTGCAGAGAGGGATCACTCCTTCAGAAAATTTCCAAACTTTGATTTATGCAAGTTCATCAGATCTGAACCATAGATCAAGTTCAATAAACTGGTCCTCCTTGTTTAAAAATGCACAGCCTTTGTTCGATAAACATATCAAAGAGCTAACTAAATGGCAACCTGGTTCCGATTCTTCCCCTTCATTCATCTGTGAGAAGTTCAATAATGACTTCCAAGCATTAGCAGATAAATTGTCGAAAGGCGAACAATTTAAGGACAAAGGTCCCCCACTGAAACTTAATGGAGAGAATTCTAACCTCCTGCAGTATCTTCAGGCACCAGCAGTGGTTTCCAAAGATATAAAACGTGGAATGACGCTCTCAACTGGTCTTGGCTCATTCAATTCCAATGATTCTAATGGTGATCTCCAATGTAGACAAAAAGCCTTGAAAGCCTTTACAATTCTTGAAACCATTTCAACAACTCGAATTGCACTGGCAGAGATTGTTAATCTCTCTGCTAACCATTCAATTCATGATCGAGATAAGAAAACGCTACAGGTATGTTCACTTCTACAATTGATTGAAGAAATAGCAAAGCACCTAACTTCAATGCTACTCTCTGAGGCATTCAAGTCTAGGATGGATATCAGGAAAAAGATTCTGGGTAATTTGCAACCATTAGAACTGAGGAAAACTCTCCAAGAGTCTTCTCTTCTTTGCTCCTCTGTTTTTCCTGAGCAATCCATGATCTCTGCAGATGAACTTGCCACTAAAGCATATCATACAACATATAAACCTGCCTATGATAACCTTTCAAAACCTGGAACATCCACAGGTAATCGAGGTGGTTATAAACGAACCTCAACTTTTGCTGACCCAACAGTAAGGAAGAAAAACCGTGTTTCTTATAATTTCAATAGATACGAACCACTTAAAAATAACATCGATCACAAAACTACCTTTGATCGTAGAACCGGTGGTGAACATTCTAAGCGATTCCCTGTAGGGTCAATTGATAGACAGCCATTTCGTAAATCATCTGCTAGAAACACCGCAACCACAGCCAAAAGTAAGCAGAGACATACCTCAAATTATTGACGCCAAGCCAGGAGCAAGGCTCAGAAGATTTGCAGAGAAGTGGATAGGATCATCAAATTCTGTTCACACTACAATAAAAAGGGGTTTCCATTGGAAATGGATAAACAAACCTCCTGCACTTCACTTGCCAATTCACTCAATGACATCACAAAAAATTCAAACTGCTGTTTCAAATCTATTAAAGAAAAATGCTATCATTCCAGTCGTAGATCAACTTTGCTTCCAGTCTCGAATATTTCTTGTACCAAAGAATTCAGGCGGAGACAGACTGATAATAGATCTCAATTTATTGAATCAACATATTTTTGCTCAAAAGTTCAAAATGACAAACCATTCCACCGTAAAGAAAGTACTCCAACCTCCGGTGTGGTTAACTACTCTAGACATCAGCGATGCCTACTTACATGTACCGATAAGGGAAAATCTACAAAAGTACCTTGCTTTCAGTTGCAACGGTCAGCTATACTTCTTCCAAGCACTCCCTTTCGGGCTGAATGTCGGTCCACATTTGTTCACTACTATCCTAAGATGGCCTCTTTCTCTTTTGCATCAGGAGGGAATACAAGTAGTTGCATATATAGACGACTTGATCATTTGGGACAACACTCGTCAAAAGACAATGATCAGCACCACCCGTACTATAGAGACTTTGACCAACGTGGGATTTTGTCTGAATTACAAAAAGTCAGAATTGATACCAACCAAGAATCTCACCTGGCTGGGGATAGAGTGGAATGGCCATTCAGGAGAATGGAATATTCCTCTGGAACGACGCCAACGAATTGTCAGGGAAGCAACAGCTCTTCAGACTCTGAATCGAACAACACGCAGACGTTGGGAAGCTTTCATCGGACTAATAGCATTTGCTTGTCAAATACACAGAAATTTGAGGTGCCTATTCTACCCATTAGCCAAACCTCAATTGATTTCTTCATCGAAAGAAAGAGATCTACTGAAAGTGTTACCAGTCCAACTAAATACTGCATTAAAACCTTGGACTCGGATAAACTTGATGCAAAAGCCTGTGTTTTTCTGCCCCCCTTTCCCAGAAATCATTCTGTGGACAGACAGCTCGTTAGTAGGATGGGGAGCAGTACTGGAAAACAACAATACTGCCCAGGGGAAGTGGAGTCAAGAAGAGAGATTAATGCACATAAATCTATTAGAAATTCGTGCAGTTCTATATGCTATACGCTCGTTTCTTCTGACGAATCTTCATATTCAACTACAGATAGACAACGAGACAGCGAGATTCGCAATCAGCAAAGGAGGGTCTCGTTCTCAGAGTGTTCTCTCAGAAGTGAAAATTCTAACCGAAGAATGTTTTCAGAGGAAAATATTCTTAACAGCAAAGAGGATTCCAAGTCACATGAATGTGATGGCAGATTCTCTAAGCAGGGATACTCCGATAGCCACGGAATGGCAACTTCCAAAACATCTATTTCAGAAAATACTGTCCTGGCACGGTCCATTGGAAATAGACATGATGGCTACTCCACTGAATTCCCAACTTCCCAGGTTCATAGCCCCATTTTTTCATCCAAAAGCGGAAGGGACAAACGTCCTAACAGTGGATTGGAACAGATGGAAACAGATTTATCTCTTTCCTCCCAAAAACTTCCTTCCTCAATTGATGACAAAACTCCACGTGTACAAATTCCACGGAGTGATAATAGTTCCTTGGAATCCTGCAGCTCCGTGGTTCTCAACAATTTTACAACGGAGCATAGACCATCTACACATCAAATCCCCATTAGTGCAATGGGTGCAAGGAGAGTTAATACAATCAGACTCAGGAAGCTTAGAAAAATGGGTCGCATTCAGTTTTTAGCGCACATGTGGAAAAATTTGTACGGACGTTCTGCTGCTTCGATGTTGTGTAAAGCTCACAGACCATCCACTATTAGACAGGCTGAGTCAGCATGGAAGTGCTTTCAATATTGGCTACCGAATACAGTAACAGTATTGAGGAAGAGACACTTGTTAGAGTTTCTCATTTATCTACAAAGAGAAAAGAAATTATCTCCCAAAACTATTCTTGGTTATCGTAATTCACTTTCATTACCAATACGTTTAGCTTTTAAAATAAACTTGAACAGTGAGCACTTTAGATTGTTAACAAGATCTCAATTCATTGCAAAACCGCCAAGAAATAAGATCATTCCTCAGTGGAGTCTAAATCACGTCTTGGAAACTTTTTCTGCTCCTCGTTTTAAAAACAAGTCTGCAGGTTCTAGAGATCTATTCTTGAAAAGCCTTTTTCTGATTGCTTTGGCTACTGGAAATAGAGTTTCCGAGCTAGCTTCGGCATCTAGGATTGGGGTAATTATCTCTGATGACGAAGTGGAGATCCCTGTAAGGCATAATTTCCTCTTCAAGAACCAAGAGCTCGGCAGATCACCACCTCCAATTGTGTTTCCTGCTCTCGGACCACTTCACCCACTATGTCCCAGAGCTGTTATGGTCGAGTACTTGAAGAAGACTTCAGAGCTGTCTCACAATGGACACATTTTTCTTCATCCTTCAACCGGAAAGCCTTTGACTGCAGGGCGCCTTTCTTACTGGTTGACAGTTGCTATTAGGCTGTCAGATTCCTCCTTAAAAGCCAAAGGTCATGATGTTCGGAAAATAAGTTTCAGTACAGCTTGGACTACAGGGGTTCCTTTAGACCATATAGTTAAAAATGGTTTTTGGAAATCTCCGAATGTTTTCATTAACAAATATCTTGTGACAACAGAAGCCCCGAATCTATCATGTGTGGCGGGCAGATCAGTAATTATTGGACAAAAGTCTTAATTATTAGCTATATGATTTTCTCATGTTGATGTTATGTTGTAAAGGACTAGAATTTGTGTTCCTAGTATCATTATTATTTCTGTATGAATAAATGGCATTTATTTCAGTAGCTATAGATAGCTTCATTAAAAAGTTTTTTGGTTTGTAGCATTACAGTACAATGCTTAAAGTGTTTCAATATTATTTGAATAGTTATACTATTCTTTTATTCACCTTTATAAATATGTAATATTTAGTTTTCAACTTTATTTCATATCGTCTTCCCTCCACCTTTTATACCTAAGGGCATGGTGGTATGAAAGCTAGTAGGTACAAGCGAAATTAAGTGGGAAAAAGATACAGATTGACGCAGGAAAGCGTTCCTCTTTTTCCTGCTTAATGAGCTTGTACCTACTGGGGCCTCCTCCTCCCCGAAGACGATAACCCTTAATTGAGGTGTCGCTCGAAATATGAAGTTACTCTGTGTGACTCGCCGCCTTATATACAGTCGCAGCTAGTGCGTGCGTATGTGCGGCCAGCTATGTACGTGTGTTTGTACGCCTATACTGTGCGTTCAAGTAAGTTTTTTATTTTGTTCTCGAATGAAATAAAGATTAAAAACGAATGGAAAAGCGAGAAAAGCTAGTAGGTACAAGCTCATTAAGCAGGAAAAAGAGGAACGCTTTCCTGCGTCAATCTGTATTATTTTAGTTGGTATCCATGATACCTGCCAACTAAAATAAATAACAATTAGCTATATGCCTATAGCATTTTTTTCTCACATAATTAAAAAATCTTTAGCACAAAGTCTGGTGGAAAAACTTTAAAAAAACCTGCACGGCCCTTAAAACTTCATACGGCACAATGTGTACCAATAGCTTGTGATTAAACTATTAAACATAGCTACTTCAGGGTGGAAATGTTAACTACAATTTAACTACAAACAGGACAAACTCTTATACGAGAAACAAACTTGTGAAATAGACACATTGGAAAAAGACTGAGAAGGTGATACAGTGTCCATACCCGTGTGCAGACACCTGCCAAAAGTAGATTTGGCCAATGGTCACTTGACGAAAGACTTATTTGAGGTGTACCCATATTACCAAATGCAGCCTCAGTTTAATTTAATTATAATAGTTTATTTCCATGAAATTTTAAATTATTTGATAAAAAAGAAAATACGATTTTCAGATATAGCTCCATAACGTGTATCCCTATTAATTTTTTTCATCATGGATTTCATCGCAACTACGAGGGGTGGAAAAAAGCTCCTCTTCAATGGCTTCTTAACTTGTTGTCATTGGTTCAGCAAATATATTAGCTATAAGAAGTTGATATTTTTTATGTTATTAAATAATATCTAGCTATTATTCTCAAATTTTTTGTTTTCAAAATACAAATACAGCAAAACCTCGTAGTAGACCAGAGTTACGTTCCAAGTTTGTTTGGTCTAGTAAGAAACTCACTTCAGTAGTTTCGTACTAGACCAACATCGTTTTCTCTAAAAGTAAAGCGGTGACTTTAATATTTCGTTAGCTCTATTTGCTTATGATAATTTTGATGCCAAATTAATGGTGACTAACATACAAATTTTGAAGGGAAACACATTTAGAAACAGTATTAATTTTTCTGTTTCAATTGAAATAAATAAAATATTTCTTTCAATTAAATAATTATTTCATGAAATTATAATAGTATTCATTGTCTAATTTTCTGTAACATTTCACATCAAATTTTTTTTAGCACAGACTCTACCATTAAATATGAAACCGTTTCTGCCCTTATGTTTTATCCTAAAAACAGCATAAATAAATATAATATATAATCAAATTAGAGAATTATCTTTTAAACAGTATTTTAACTATTAATCCTTACACTAAAATAACTGTCAAGTGACAAAAATTGTTTTTTGTCTAGTACGAGGTTTTTTCCAGTACAGTTTCAAAAATTTCTTGGTCTAATAGGAGGTTTGTCTACTACGAGGTTTTGCTGTATTACGTCCAAATGCCATTCAAGCAGAGTGTTTGTCCGTACCTAGGCTACTTCCACTAGAAACTCTGACGCCAAAATGGCACCGACGGTACACAGAAGGTGATACATTGTATTCAATTGAAATAAAGTTGAAATTTCATCAATTTAGCTTAAAAAAAAGGTAAGTACCATCACAAAGTCACAGCAACAACTGACATGCCAAAAAAATGTGAATCCAGTCATATTTTAATGTTTGTATAGCTCCTATTTTAACTATAAACTGTCTTAATTTCCCTTCCATTTTCTCTTTTGAAGTCCTATTTTAACTGCAATTAACTTGAAAGCTATAAAATGACTTAAAAACTCACCTTTGGACATCTGTTTATCTGCACCTTTGACTTCTATGAAGTTAGAGCTTAAAAAAAACTAACAGAAAGGAGTCGAGCAGTGGCCTACCTTGGAGAGAGGGTCCCTGGTCATAGCATCCTCAGCCATGGCATTGTGGGGCATACCGTTGGGGTGATGTTGCTGGTGTCTGCTGAAGTTGTTCTGGGCATTGTTACCTCTAAGTTGTTCAGTGGGTGTGGCTACTCTCACATGATTCAACTGTAAACAATAACAACACCATGGCAGCGGCATGCATCACAACATGAAGAAACTACATCAACACAGTCGCAGAAAAAAAGAACTCGAGCAATTGAAATTGCAACTTGCATAGTCAAATACAACAATTGGTACAAATACTCAGTGAGTGTAGTTATAACCATTATAATGTTTTAAGTGAACTGTGTCTCTATATGGCTAATAGTGTCCTGATTGGGGTACTTACTGTGTCCCACTATTGCTAGCAGTGTCCTGCTTGATGCACTTAATGTGTCTATATCGCTAAGACTGTCCTTATTGATATACTTACTGTGTCCCTATATTACAAACAGTGTCCTAATTGATGTATTTGATGTGTCCCTATATTACAAACAGTGTCCTAATTGATGTATTTGATGTGTCCCTATATTGCAAACAGTGTCCTGATTGATGCATTTGATGTGTCCCTATATTGCAAACAGTGTCCTGATTGATGTGTCCCTATATTGCTAACAGTGTCCTGATTGATGTATTTGATGTGTCCCTATATTACAAACAGTGTCCTGATTGATGTATTTGATGTGTCCCTATATTACAAACAGTGTCCTGATTGATGTATTTGATGTGTCCCTATATTGCAAACAGTGTCCTGATTGATGTATTTGATGTGTCCCTATATTGCTAACAGTGTCCTGATTGATGCATTTGATGTGTCTCTATATTGCTAACAGTGTCCTGATTGATGCATTTGATGTGTCTCTATATTGCTAACAGTGTCCTGATTGATGCATTTGATGCGTCTCTATATTGCTAACAGTGTCCTGATTGATGTAGCTACTTACTATGTCCCTGTATTGCTAACAGTGTCCTGATTGATGTATTTGATGTGTCCCTATATTGCTAACAGTGTCCTGATTGATGCATTTGATGCATCTCTATATTGCTAACAGTGTCCTGATTGATGTAGCTACTTACTATGTCCCTGTATTGCTAACAGTGTCCTGATTGATGTATTTGATGTGTCCCTATATTGCTAACAGTGTCCTGATTGATGTAGCTACTTACTATGTCCCTATATTGCTAACAGTCATTTCACAATATTCATGACAGTCATGTTTTCATAAGATATATGAAACTATGCAAGTTCAACTTCCAATTAATCAGAAAAAGTAACATTGAAATTCCATAAGAAAAATTAGAAATTAAGTTTGAGACCCAATATTTTGATGAAATTTGAAGAAGTAGAATAGAGAGCAACATGTAGACTGTAGAGTAAGCTAACTTATCCCAACTTATTAATAAAAACTAGCAAAGTGATAGCTACTATTTGTTCACCCTGAAGCGACCAACCAGGCTCAGTCCGGTTTGAAATATTGCTGTTTTAATTTACTCGAGTTGCTGAAACTCTGAATTCTAATGTTTATAATGTATCATAAAGATCAATGAAAATAATGTAACATATTTGCTAGAGCCTAGAGTTATTTAGTTTTATATCATTTTTGATCAAGTTGGCCTCTGCAGCCCAAGTGAAGTACAATCACTGTTGCGTCACACTAGCAACATCACTTGGCATTAAACATTCATCACACTAGCAACATCATGAATATTAACTTTTTTTGGAGTGAATCGAAAGCGTATGTATTTCACTCGGGCTCTAGAATTCCACATGGTGATAACATGTTATGAATCTAAATAAAAACCAATATGTTGCATTATTTTATCAATTTCACATAATTAAAGCTACCTATTTAAAACACGGATTACCAGCAACTCAAATTTTGAAAGTATAAATTTCTATTCCCTTCGGAAAAAGCGTCTGAAGTACTCTGGTCGTTCCAGGGTTAGATCGAAAATTTTATCTTCTACAGATAGTGAAGAGTAAATGAGAAGTAGCTAATTTCTATTCATATTAGAGAATTAAAGAGAATTTATTCTACATAGCCGAAATCATTTAATAACCCAATCATTCAAATTTGTATTTTCTACTAGCTATCATACTTAAAAAAAATTAAACTATTCATGAAAATAAATTTAATATTTTAACCCTCTTTTTAAAGTTATTAAAATAATGAAAAGCACATCATGCAAAGAGAGACAAAATGTCTACTTACAAACTCATTGAAATCTGTGAACTGGGCGCCATTATTAGAAGGGCCCTGAGGGTGGTGGAATGGGTGCATACCCCCTCCACCCCCCATGTGACCTGCCTTCTGACCTCCTGTAGACATCTTCATCAGACCAGCCTCCAACTCCTCCAGACTCTGACCCTTGCCTCGCATCACTGGGAAGAAAAAAGTAGTCAATATCTTGCACGGTTTTAGTCACAATAATTAGTGATATTCCCACTAAAGGGCCGTACACACGTAGGGTTTTTCAAAGTCTTTCCACCTAACTTTTTGCTAAGCTCCTCTTACTTTTTTCAAGAGAATATAAGAAAAGTTATATAATAATTATAATTTATTTTAGTTGGTATCCAACCAACTAAAATAAATAATAATTATATCGTTTTTTCTTATATTCCCTTGAAAAAAGTAGGAGGAGCTTAGCAAAAAGTCAGGTGGAAAGACTTTAAAAAACCCTACGTGTGTACAGCCCTTTAGTGGGAATATCACTTTGGTTAGGTGACAGTTATAGTTAGGTTTCGATTTTACAAGTTTCCATAGTTATTAGTGAGCATGAGGTTCATTAGTTATTAGTGAGCATGAGGTTCATTAGTTATTAGTGAGCATGAGGTTCAATAGTTATTAGTGAGCATGACGTTCATTAGTTATTAGTGAGCATGAGGTTCATTAGTTATTAGTGAGCATGAGGTTCATTAGTTATTAGTGAGCATGAGGTTCATTAGTTATTAGTGAGCATGAGGTTCATTAGTTATTAGTGAGCATGACGTTCATTAGTTATTAGTGAGCATGAGGTTCATTAGTTATTAGTGAGCATGAGGTTCATTAGTTATTAGTGAGCATGAGGTTCATTAGTTATTAGTGAGCATGAGGTTCATTTTTTACAATGAGTGCAGAGTAGCTATATAAATTATTAGATTTGATACTGAATTATGAAGTAAAAACTACAGTTATCTATTAGTTCCTTTTATTACTATAAGTTAAACTTCTCGGTAAAATGTTAAATTATGTACTGAACTTAGATTGCTACCACGGATAGGGTGGTTATACACTTTCTATTAAATGGGAAAAGTAGCAATGTAATAATCATTATTAAAAGTGTATATGATTATTATTATTATACCGCTACTTTTTCCTTACATGATCGAGAATGTGGAGCGGTCCAATAACTCGTAACTTACCCTATTTATCCTGTGATTATCATTTGAATAATTTTTTTTTTGTATTCTTGTTTTAAATGGAAAAATATTGTCTTTTTAAACAAGAAATGTATTACTATACTCACTGAGTTCTTTGAGAGAAGGTGCATTTCCACCATGCTGATCTCCACCAGTTTGAGGAGGCACTCCTCTTCCCCCCAAAGCCATTAGCTGGTCAAACATCGCTCCCCCAGTGGGTGGGGGAGGATGGGAGCTTGTGGAGCTGCTGTTCATCTTGGCCTGGCGGATAAAGTCCACCACCATGGCAGATTCCGATCCTCCAGAAGATGAACTTTCCACTGGGTTGATGGGGGTGAAGTAGCGGCTAGACTCCACGGAGGAGGGCACTGCTCCTGGAGGAAGTTGGTGGGGAAACCCAGGGCCTCTCCCACCACCACTCTCTGATAGATCTGCAATGGAAATTTAAAGTTGCTACAGTGAAGAAATAGGACAACAGTGAATTAAAAATAGACAATTTAAAAATCTAACCATCATTAGAGTGACAGAAAACAACAAAACACAAGAAAGCTTACAGTCATTACAGAACCATTAGCTATTAGTTTTTTATACTTTTTTAATAGATTTGAAATTTCAACTTTCAAATTATTTCCTATTTGAAGATGAAGTGTTTAACCATGGAATGACTGGAGTGGCTGCTTGATAGGCTTCTTCCGGAGGAATTATAACTTTTTACTATTATATCTTGACTTTGAGTTGCAGGAAATCCGGGTTATTTATAGTTAAGACTTATTTAAGCAAAATCAATGAAACATATTTAGTTATATAACATTTTATTACAATGCGTAATTCTATTCCTCTGGTGAAATACATTCACTGTTGAATTACATTGTAATTCACAGCAAAAAATGGCTAATATTCCTTAAGTGATGTTTCTAGTGTGATGAAAAATGCGACGCAACAACGATTGTACTTCACCCGGGCTCAAGAGGCTCAGTTTATCAAAGATGATGTAAAACAGCATAAAATTATCTTTGATGCCTTATTTTCACTGATAATTATACAATGAATAAATACGTCATAGACAATGAAAGTCACAAGTTTCAACAACTTAAGTCAATTAGTTTTCAAATTATGCATCAATATTTAAAACCGGACCAGGCTTATGAGGCACTTTGGTTGTTCCGGGGTAAAAATTCTTTTACCATTAGCACTTACCCAAGCCCTTTGTTGGTTGCTGGTGTCCTCCTTCTAAGGGTGGAGACTCCCTGGTGGAGAAGAACTGCTTCAATCTAGACTGGTGGTTACCAGAGTTGATGTCAGTGATGTCGTTTCCATCCGCTCCTGAAAACAAGAATTTCACTACTGAGAAACTAAACCCAACTAATTCTGTTAGATTTACATACAGGAAGATAATTTAAATTAAATGCCATATTGCTCATATCATAAATTACTAATACATGTTAAATGGAGAGCTTCAACCAGCATCCAGGGAAGAGTTCATGACTGCATAAAAGCTACCCCATGAACACTACAATAGTTCCTACCGATGATATTCTCCAGGAAGTCCTCTATGTTGAAGGGCAGGGACTCCTTTTGCGTTTCATCCATGTCCTCCACATTGAGGTGGGGCACATCCTTCTGGTTAGTGGGTGATGAGGCAGAGACAGGAGCAGCCTGGGGCTTTGCCTCCGGGACAGGAGACTCCTTAGGTTTGGGGGGCACTGGTTTGCTCTCTGAGGAAAGATGCGAAATAGTAGCATGTTATTTACGAGTTGACACGAATATACAAAACAAACCAGATCTTTTACTTACAAAAATTAAAGTTTTAACTGCGTAGCTATCAATCAATTGAATTATTGTACCATTTAAACATTAGTATTTTAAATCTCACCCTCAACAGCTGCAGGCTTGCCATCAAATCCCACAAGTTCGATGAAGTCAGTCTGACTGGTGGGCCCCTCACTAAACCATTCGGGTGTCTCCTCCTCCTCATGCCTACGGTTGTTGTAGTTGGAATGGTAGTTGTTATTGTACTGGTTGCGGTTGTTACCCCTGTTGTTGCTGCCACGACTGTTGCCGCTGTTCCTAGAGTTGGACATGTTAGGTTGTTTCTCATTCTCCTGATCATCAAAGAAACCCCTGCGTCTACTGTCGAACCTGTCCTCGCGATCATAACGACCACCATGGTGCTGAGGCTCCTTGTTGCGCCAGTCCCTGAAGTCTCTGGACCCCTTAGTAGGGGGATCTGGCATGTCCATGTCATTGCCCCCATCCCTCCGCAAGCTTCCTCTTCCTCCACTGACTACTCCTGAGGAGTCTGATTCATCTCGCCTCATGATACGGCCTGCAACACAGAAATTAATTAGTCTTGATAAATTTCTCTATTGAAAACATAAGCTGCGAACTGATTCTGATGTTAAAGCCTCATGTGTCTAAATTTCACAGAGTAATTGATATTAAACTTTAAAATCACCACCAAGAGTCAGTTTGAGTTACAATCAAATTTGAGTTGGTAACAATTAGCTACTAGCTATACTTTTGTGAGCATGTTTAAGGGATATTTAACTGAAAAATGCTAGCAGTTTAAGATACACATTGGTGAAGTAGGTCCCCTCTTTCTGGTTGGAACAAAACAAACAATTTATCTGTACCTTATCTAATAGCTATAGCATTAACAATTTAAAATATCATCCTACCTGAGCCAATTCTCCTCTGGTTACCCAGGTCTCCCCTGAGGTGCACCACACTGTTGAGGGATGGAGGCTCACCTCGGAAGTTGCGGTCAGCAGGAGAGGATGGACGGGGAAAGCTGCTGCTAGAACTAGCTAGTCCATAACAACCTGAGGGGAAAAGAGAGATGTAAAGTGGCAACACGACAAGAAAAGAGGGATGCAAAGTGGCAGTTCTAGAAGAAAAGAGGGATGTAAACTAGTCACAAGTGGGAAAATTGGGTCATACTCTATAATGGAAACTTGAAAAAAGAGAGGGATTAAAAATGTTTTTAAAAATAAAAACAAAACATATTCTGACTGTTTGATTATTTCCATTTGCTTAATAAACTTGTGATATCTTCCATAAATATAGCTTATTAGGAGGAGCTGCAAGGTTATCTTACCAGTTCCAAAGCTCCTCCTTTGGGGAGAGAGAACCACATCAACCTGCTCCTCCTGCTTCACCCTCTCTTTAGGATCACGAGGTTTCTTGGTAGAGGCTTCGTCAGCTTTAGCAGGTGGAGCTGAAAGAGCATATAATTAGTCAATAAAGTGACTATGAAACACCAGCAAGTTTTCTAAACACTGGTATGTGTTCAAAAGCCTCTATTATATCACAAGGAACTAGGAAGACATTATAGCAATCACTAACCATCTGCTTCAGGCCAGAGGTTCTTGACGATGTCAAGCACCATCAACTTGCCACCGGGTTTGATGTCACTAGCTTGCAAGGGCAGGAGATGGTCAGGAAAGACGCTGCAGATTGGAAGATTCTTTATCCTGAGCAATTTCTCCTGCAAAAGAATTACAGGATTTTGGTAACAGTCTGAATGCAATAATCTCAGGAAAGAAATAGAATCCTTGTAATATTGGTAGATAAATAAGAATAAAAATTTAATAAATGGGAAATAAAATTGTGTATATATAGCTTTTTATTGATAGGGAAATGATGAACATGTTCAAAGCTAAGAATGATGAACTTGTTCAAAGCTAAGAATGATAAACTTGTTCAAAGCTAAGAATGATAAACTTGTTCAAAGCTAAGAATGATAAACTTGTTCAAAGCTAAGAATGATAAACTTGTTCAAAGCTAAGAATGATGAACTTGTTCAAAGCTAAGAATGATGAACTTGTTCAAAGCTAAGAGTGATGAACTTGTTCAAAGCTAAGAGTGATGAACTTGTTCAAAGCTAAGAGTGATGAACGTGTTCAAAGCTAAGAGTGATGAACGTGTTCAAAGCTAAGAGTGATGAACTTGTTCAAAGCTAAGAGTGATAAACGTGTTCAAAGCTAAGAGTGATGAACTTGTTCAAAGCTAAGAGTGATGAACTTGTTCAAAGCTAAGAGTGATAAACTTGTTCAAAGCTAAGAATGATGAACATGTTCAAAGCTAAGAATGATTAACTTCAATATATTGATGAATTTATATTACTTTTAAGGTAGATTTAATGATTAACAACAAAAAGAGATGTTTTACAAAACACAAATTATTAGTTTATAATAAGTAACTTCTATGTTGTGTAGTAATTAGACCAGAGTTTTTTTTAGCTACAGTAGAACACTTTTTTGGGGGGCTAAGTTCACAAGGGTATAGATATAAAAACAAGAAAACCTCAATTATATACATTTTCAATTTCTTCCAAATATAAGTAGTTATACACATCTAATATTGGTAAAGTTTTACCTTAGAGTAGGCATGGCGTATCTTGGGCTGCCTTTTGGTGTGCTCGTCGGATACCTTCACAGTGACGCTATCTTGGTCACTCTCGTCAGGATCTTTAGTAGATTCCTCCTGTAGAGAAACAAAAGTTAAGAAAAGTGAAAATTGCATTATCAAATGGAATTTCTCAAGAAAATGAATGATGCTTGAAGATGTATTTCAATGTAGTGTAAAGGTTACTGAACAGATTTCAAATTCTGAAAGATTGTTCCTTGATAAAAGCAAGAATATAAAAAAAATTTAGATTGTACAGGAAGATATAACTAATATTCTTTGAACTCTTGCAATGAAGAACACACTTGAAATATCCATTTTTGGTTAATAAAAATTCTAAAATGTAATTATCTATGGAAAATGAGGTGGGTTTTTTGATATTCATTTACCTCTTTGCTTACTAGTTTAACAAACAGTCAATGATGAACATAATTTTACTTACTCAAAAAAATACTCACCAATATATTTCTAACTTATTCAGCATATAAATAGCTATACATATTGCAATAGTGTAAACTACATGACAAAATAGAGGAAAAAACTAATTGGCAAGTTACTAGCTTCAAATGAAGCTCTTTTAGAGACTGTAACAATATAGCAACTTCTACAATTGAGTGGTAACTCACTTATTGACCCTTTAACACCCAAAACATAATGTAGGCCAAAATTGATATTTTCGATTGATCAATATTAGATAGATAACCTTTTTAAAAAGAGAATTTGTTTAAAAATAATCAAATATCATCTGGTCAAAACTTTAGGTGGTTCAAAATCTCAAATCAATATGTGGCATAGCCAACATTTATTTTTACGCATATTATTGCTAGAATATGGATATATGGACTAAAAGAAGACCTAATAATGATGTTTATCTAATGTCGTCCGCAGACGACGGTGGTGGTTAAAAGAGTAGAAAAGTAGTAAGCATTTTGCACACTCACAGAAATGACCACAGGAGCCTCAAGGATAGCCTTCTTCTTTTTCTCCTGCTCATGGAGGTGCTGGTCTACCTCAGGACTAGAGCTGGTACCACTGCTTGTGCTACTGCTATCTCCATCTATCATCTCTTGACTAGGAAGCAACTTCTTAACTGCAAAAGACATAAATAAACTTGGTAGGCATAATCTAGTTGGGAGAGATGATATAAAATAATTTAAAATCAGTTTAGTGAGATAGAAAAATAGAAATGGTCTGGTAAGTGTGAGCATGAAAGCCAGTCTAGAAAAATAGGTTATACAGTGTGTCAACCAAAAATGTTGCATCAACTGTCAAAATTCTACATAATCATCATTCTACAATAATATGGATAATATATTGGTACCAAAGATATGTAGATTGATTAATGAATTATATATAATACTTCTATTTAATGGCAGTGGATATATTTCTGATGGACACACTGTATATGATAAATGTCTCCAATAATTCCATGTTAAAATAAGTATTAATTAGGAAATAGTTTCCAAATCTTACAAGTAGCTAAATATTTTCAATCAAAAGCATCTCCAAAGATCCCATAATTGAATCTTTGGCACAAAAAAAAACCTGTCTGTATTTGATGCCAAAAAAAAAAAAAAAGACTTTTTCAAAAAGCTGAAAAAATTCACCAACAATTTTCAATAATTTAGCTGATCAAACAATATTTTCCCAATTTCGCCACTGAAAATTAATGGTAATCTAAGGATAAATAGCAAAAAATTCACCAACTTTGCTAGAATATCATTTCCAAAAAGTTCCACTGAAAAGTCAGTGGAATGTACCATAAAATACAGTCTTTAAATTTAAAATTCTAAAACTACCGTACTGCTGGAGTGGTCAAAATACGGTTTAATACCCATTATTATTTCATCCCGTGTGCTTTAACCCTAGTTATGCTTTCATATATTGAATGTAAATCTGAAATATCAGGTGACAATTTTCCCAACATGACATGGTTTGAGAAGTGGAGTTCGCCGAGGTGGAATGAAACAACTCGTGAATTATTAGTAGATCTATTGACATCAGGTGCTTAGAGATTTCGCCATACCTATTTACTGCTTTGTGCCACAAGTCAATATAGATTACTGAGCTCCTACGTCTTCACCATAATGGAGTTACATTTGTGAATTAATTAATTTTGCTATGAACACATTTGAATCAATCCCTTTATTAACATTAATTGTTACTGTGAACAGAATAAGAGATCTCTACAAACACTTTAGTCCCAGTCTGTATTTCATTGTAAATTCCACAGACTTGTCTGTGGATTTTTTCTCTTTTGCAAATAATATTCAAGCAAAGTCCGTGGAATTTTAGCTATTAATCCCTATATTACCTGTACCATTATTTTGGGTGGCTAAATTGGAAAAATGTTTGTGGATCTGCTAAATTATTGGGAATATGTTGCTGTTGGTGGATATTTTCAGCATTTTGAGAGAAAGTCATTGGGTTGAACTGGGTTCCTGTGCAGTGTGCACCAAATACAGACTGACACTTTACCAGTTCCCACAGACTGCTGAGGCTGGTTTATATCCAGTCTGCAAAGCAGGGCTGCGGAGTCTGTACATAAAATGTTTAACTCGGACTCCTTTATTTTGAATTTATTGACTCGGACTCCTTTATTTTGAATTTATTGACTCGGACTCCTTTATTTTGAATTTATTGACTCGGACTCCTTTATAAAGAATTTCACCGACTCCTCGACTCCCGACAAACAGTTTTACAGTATTTTATATGCAATATCGAGTCATTTTAATGTTTAGACTTTAAATGTTGATTAAATTCATTTCTATGAGCAGTTATTAGTTTTTATAAGATATTTAAGATGATGAACAACAAATAAAATGGATCTATATTTTTGTGACATATCTATAGCTTGGAGTCAGGAGTCTGTACAAATTTTAGACTCAAGACTCCGACTCCATCAAAAAAGCTTAGACTCCGCCTCCACAGCCCTTCTGCAAAGCGCATCCATGTTGCCAAAGATCTTTGTAGACTTTTTTTTGAGGGAAAATAAATATATCTTAGCAAGATCTTGGAGACAATTTTTAATTAATTCCTATGTTTACATGTAATTATTTTGAGACATTTTAGAGAGTTCTGGTCATTTTGAAGACAGATTTGAAAATATTTGGAGACAAATTATCCTCAAAATAAAATCTTGGAGACAGAATTGCCATACTTCGCAGACTTGTCTTTTGAGACATATTTCGAGAAAATATATCTTTGCAAGATCTTGGGAGACAATTTCCTAATTAATTTCTATGTTTAGATGTAATTATAAATTATTGGAGACATTATGGAGACAGATTTGAAATTTTTTGGAGACAAATTATCTTCAAAAAAAAATCTTGGATACAGATTTGACACACTTTGGCCATATTATAGAGTATATACGTCAGTTAAAGCCAATTAATTGGCTTACATTTCAAATGGTCAAAATTCAGATATGTTTATAATGTAATTGGCTCAAAATTTTGAATTTAGGCTTATTTAGCTAATTCCAATGTTTCCAATCTTCCCATGTTTATTTTCTTTTAAAACTTGAGATCTTCTAAAATTAGTCAAAATTGGTTTGGCTCAGAATTTTTGTGACAATTTGGCTTGCAGTCCACTCTGGAAAATACCTCTGGCTAACAGATTAATTTTATATTCTAAATGATGCAGATTTATAAGTTCCCAACTTCCCATTAAACCAGTCCGCATAAACTGGTAAGATCATACCAGTCTGCAAAGCATGCACAATCAGTGACCAAATATTTAATTTTTGGGGCAATTTCTCTCCAAGATCTTTCAAATTTTTCTCCTAAAGGTCAAAAATCTCAAAATTCTCTCCAATAATTACATGTAAAGATAAGAATTAATTAGAAAATTCTGGCCAGATAATTCGGGAGATTAATTTCAAGGCCTCATTAGTCACCAGATAAACTTCACAACTTCATGCATCTTTTGCAGACTGGCCTGGGTAAGGAGTTCGTAGAGATCTCTTATTCTGTTCGTAGCAAAATTAATGTAAATATAGGAATTAATTCAAAAATGTTGGAAGAGAATATCCCAAAGATTCTGCAGTGGTTCATTTAAATTATTCAAAGGCAATAGCCTAATTTATTGCTGTACCTATTTTCAACTTTCAAGTCTACAGAACTCTTTAACTCATACTGACTACTGAGTAGGCTAATCAATTTATCAGAAAGTACCTATTTTTCCAGAGTAGTTTGCAGTTTGCCAACCTCTGAACATGGATTATTGGAGAGTATTTTGAGATTTTGGTCCATTGCTCATTTTGTCTTTTTGGAGAGGAATTCTAAAACCTTATGAGACAAATTGCCCAAAAAATTAAATATCTGGAGTCAGGGTGTTGGAGACTGATTGTGCATGCTTTACAGACTGGCACTCGCCTCTCTGTTCACAACTTCACAGTTCAGAGACAGAGACCAGTCTGAAAAGTCTAAAAGATGCATGAAGTTTTGAAGTTTATCCAGAGACTACTAAGTATTGAGGCCTTGAAATTTGTCTCCTAAATTAACTGGAGACAATTTTCTATTTAATTCCCAGTCTGCAGAATATGGGACATTTTTAACATTTTCTGTGTGAACAATCCTTAATTTTCTCCTATATTTACATGTATTTTACTGAAAACAGAAACTATAATAGAGGATTTCTAGGAGAACAGTTTGCAAGTTCCTGCAGTCAGGATTAAGTTAACATGTAATTATTGCCTATTGAAGAGTATTTTGAAATTTTTGGCCAGTCTGCAGAAAGTTAAAAATTGGTAAAGTGTTCGTAGTGATCTGCCTCATATTCTGTTTGTAGCAAAATTAATGTGAATAACTAATGATAGGAATTAATTCAAAAATGTTCGGAGAGAATATCCCAAATGAGTATCTCCCATATTTATAACATTTTTTGTGCGAACAATTCTGAATTTCCTCCTATATGTACATATATTTTACTGAGATCAGAAGCCAAAATAGAAGATTTCTTGGAGAACAGTTTACCTGTTCCTGCAGTCTGGAAATAGAGGACCAGTTAATAAAGCACATCCAAACTCACCATTTTAATGAAATAGCTGTCAGCATTTTTCATCAATTTGTCTAGTCCTCCCAACATTTTTCCAGTTTCCCCTCCAAAAATTAATGGCAATATAGGAATTAATAGCTAAATATCATCCGACATTGCAGGAATTTTTATTAGAGAAATTGAATATCTCCCGACATATCATTGGAATTTACCACCAAATACAATCTGGGCAAAATATGGGACATTCAAAACATTTTCTGTGCGAACAATCCTTAATTTCTTCCTATATTTACATGTATTTTTACTGAGAACAGAAACCAAAATTAAGAATTTCTTTACCAGTTTCCGCAGTCTGGATCAGACATACAGTTTCCGCAGTCTGGATCAGACATACAGTTTCCGCAGTCTGGATCAGACATACTATTTTAATTGGATAGAGGATTTCTTAGAGAACAGTTTAGTGAGTTTACCAATTCCTGCAGTCTGGATTTTTGGCTATATGGAGTCTGGAAAGAAATTTGAAAATCTGTGGAGAGAAATTGCCTCAAAAATGAAATATATGGAGACTGATTGTTTATGATTTGCAGACTGGTTCAGAGACTCAGAGTAAGACAACAGTTCAAAAAAAGGTAATATAGCCAGTCTGCAGAAAATGGAACATTTTTGATTTTTCCAAGACTCTCTGCAGGAGTTTTTGATTGAATTTTAGAAATTGGAGATCTCTGCGCCATCTGCAGGAGATCTTTAATTAATTCTTATGTTACCATTAATTTAGCTGCCGGAGATTCTGAATCTGCTGCTGAGAGACAGATGCATGAAGTTGTGAAGTTTAACTGGCGACTATTGAGGCCTTGAAATTAGTCTCCTGAATTATCTGGCGACAATTTCCTAATCAATTTCTATGTTTGACAGTTAACATGTAATTATTGGAGAGTATTTTGAGATTTATGGCTATTTTGGAGAAATTTGAGAATCTTTGAAGAGAAATTGCCCCAGAAATTAAATATCCGGCGACTGATTGTGCATGTTATGATCCATGTTTCAAAGTTTGGCAGGAAAGTCGCCAGTTTATTGAGAAAATGGATCAAGGTCGCCACATTTAACTTTAAGATACTTCAAAGAAGATTTTTGACTTCTTAGTGAAGATTTTACACTTGAAAATGTCCTCATGCATCATGTCTGATGCATGTGCATCTCTTGAGACTATCAGAGAGTGATTTACTTGTTATTTACAGGTTTTTCAACTAATTTCAACCCCTCAAAAGTCACCAATATACTGGCAACTTTGTCTATACTTTAAAACATGGGTTATGATCCATGTATAAGATTATGTCAGTCCAGTCTGTATTTGGTGCACAAAATTCCACTGACATTTCCAAAAAAACTGAAAATATCCACCATAACATTTTTATCAATTTGGCTGATCCACCAACATTTTCCCCATTTGGCCACCAAAAATTAATGCTAACATAGAAATAAATAATTAAAAATCCACCAACTTTGCTAGAATATTATTTTCAATTTTCAAAGGGCAAAAAATTCCACCGACATGTCGCCAGTTGGTGGAATTTACCACGAAATACAGACTAGATGTCAGTTAAAGCCAATTAGGGTGTTTGTGCCAGTAATTGGTCTGTATACTTGTAGTTATAAAATCTTCAGACCGGTTTGGTATTTGAAGTTAATTATTTTGTGACTTTGAAATAAAACAGTGTCATTGTATATTTCCCTTCTGCTCAAATGTTTGTGGTTTTAGAATGGTTGTTTGACAATAATATTTATTGCCTTAAGAGAGTGAATAAGAGTTTCAAACTCTGTTACATGTAATGCATTTGGTGAGGGTAATTAACCACCTACTGTTTTCTCTAGGCCAGAGGTTTGCTGTGGTTTACTTTATAGAAATAACGAGCTTTTGAGGTTTCATGTATCCTAGCAGATTTCAAGTTTGATGTTTCTTTTCTGTGAGAAAGTAATTAGTTTAGTCGGAAATATGGGAGGAGTTATTTTTGAATTGGTCAGTTTCTATTAGTTGAGGGTAGAATTAGAGACAGCCTACATGAGGGTTGAGAACCAATCGGAATTGGAGAAATGAGATCAGCGGATCTTACGTTTGGATTTGGGTGGAGTTTTAGATGAATCTGGGGAGTATATAAGCGGTGGATTGAGATTATGGGAGTCCTACTCTGTCTGTCGTCACTCTCTGCTTACAAGAGTGTCTTAAGTAGTTTACCGGTCTGGATAAGACCCCGGCGGGGTGAAGTCTTCTCTCACCCCAGCCTTAGGTGACCATCGCAGGACTTAGTCGATGAAGATCTCCGCCCGTCATAGTGGTGGAGATAGGATCCTTAGCAAGTGACTGAATCTTGTAATTCAATGGATCCCAGCAGCAGAGGTTGTATTCTTTACGGCAGAGTCGAAGTCAAATGAGACAGGATGTGGGAACCAAGAACTGAAGTCTATTGTAGAATAACTTCTGACGTTGCTGAACAACTTCTCATGTTGCAGAGCAGACATTCAATAAGCAGTAGGATTCTGCAGCCAGAGTCACCATCATCGTACCGAGATTTGCACGAGTTGTCGTCCACGTCCATTGACAAAGTTCCAGTGGAGGACTTCAGCCGTTCCCAATACCCTATTACAGTGGTTCCGAAGAGTTTCCAGCTGCAGCTACTCCATTAGAAACTCAGTAACCCCACCCGTATTCCCTCAGTGATTGTGTCAGTGTTTATTTGTGAAAAGTATACTCTCAACCTCCAAAGCTTGACCCATTTTGTAAGTTAAACTCCTCCATAGGTAGAAATTTGATTAATTGAATTAAATGTACGATGTATATGTAGGATTTACTATTTCACGAACCTTTTGTCTGATCGATTACTTAATTAGAGTACACCTAATTTAAACTATGACTGTGTTTCATTTAACCTTGTTATTTTGGTACGATATTTGATTTGATGCTATTTAATGAAGTGAAGATATTGATGATTATTATTGACAAGTAACGTAAACAGTAAATTAAACAAATTGATTATTCTTTCTAGGGAGAATCGTAACCCACGTAAATAAATGGCCGCTCGGCACTAATTAATAACCACGCTACCATGTGAAAGAAAGAACTTAACTACTGGAAATATTGAATATGAATATGGAATAAAGAAATGCCCATACGGCAGAAATAAGAAACACCCCCCCCCCTCAGGACCCCGAACATACATTGGTGGCCTAGCGTTGGGATAATCAATTTGTCTTATGTTGTAAATCGTACCAGAAAACAAGGAACATAGGTTGATTTAGTTTCATTTCATTGTATTGTAGAATGTTTTGTCTTTATTTCTTATATTAATGATGTGTAATTTTTTTTTGATGTTGTAATAATTTGAGGGATATTAAGTCATTGCAAAGTTAGGTCCCGAATCGAAGGGCAGGGAATATAACTCAGAGGTACAGATTGTTGGAATGGCAGTGGTAATTAATAGAGGTAAATACTTATATTATTGTCTAGGCAGAATCAGGACTGAACTCAGTTAGATGGGATATTAGTAACTAAAGTGGTACTTATGATAAGAGGTTAGCTATGTGGAATAGCTACTGCAATTGAGTATCACCGTAGAGAAGCTTAGGGACCCCTAATGCTTCAACTAGTGGTGTTAGTGATGGTACATGTCATTAGGATACTACAGGCGAGAATTTAAAGTTCGTGCAAGTTAGTTTGAGGGTAGGTAACTGTATCTTCAGGGAATATTGATATTTGAGATCAACTAGGATAGGCAATGGAGATTAGGGGATAACTGATAACTGCGTATTGATATATGAATTAATTGATCACTAATTTGATATAGCAATTTACCCAAGGGTCCAGTTGCAACTTTGAAATGTTGTATTCTTTATTTGACGGATTATCAGAATATCTATGACCCCATTGTGAGATAGGGAGGTTCAGAACCGTAGATTTTTAATAGTCGAGCGTAGCCCATGATAGAAGGTATTTTGAGATACGGAAAATGGTCTAGAATAGAGGGAGGTATTTTGAGGAATTACCTAGAGTAGAGACAGGGATTTGAGGAAGCCTGAGATTGAGGCAGAGATTTTGAAGAGTCAGTAATAGCAAAGATAGACAGAGGCAAATGATGATTTATCGGGCATATGAAGTTGAATTGAATCTCTCTGGAGTAATATTGAAGTGTACACTTAGATAATGGAAAGTCCATATGGTGGAGGAGAGCACAACTATAATAGGAGTTGATTGCATACCTCAGGTCGTGTCCCTCTACTGGAAAGAAGTATGAGGAGGTTGAATTTGTTATGACTGGTGCCGTCTTAATTTCAATAATCCTTTTGGCCAATTTAGGTGTTTTTTGTAATTAATTGCTTTCGGGCACGGCTTTCGTGAAAACGATATTCCTACGGGATGCCAAGATGCGTCAACTGTTTTGGGCAAGTGAAGCTAGCTTGCAGTGTTACGACCGGTAGAAAGGTAATAGAGACCTTGTTGATTTTAGACTCAGAGATGATTGCAAACTAACGGAGAGAGTTATGTGGAGCCCAGTGCCTAGTTTTCTCAAAGAAATAGAGAAGCTGCTAAATGACAATTGAAAGGGAATTCTTGATATTAGAATAGTGATAGGATAGTTCAGAAATAGGGAAGTTACTTAACGACCAGAGGATAGGTACAGTTAGTGGTACTTAGGCTTAGGGAACCAATTTAATGGTGCAGATGTTATTGGGAAAGATGAATAGTGGTGAAGTTAACCACAGGTTGTAAACATAAGTGAGACTTGTTTCGTAATTGAAGGGACTGACAGGAAATTACTAATTAGTGAGAAATTTATTGTGAGCTACGAAGGAAACTTCAATTTTGAGAATTGATTAAAGTAAAGTAAATTATGAATCTTTAATCCAAACATCTAAATTAAATTAGGATAAAATGGTAACTCATTTATACCTTTTTAATCTTAAGATAATTATGTAATTAATTTTAAGATGGTCAGACGAAGGTTCGTTAGGTAGGCTAGCTTTAATATGTAATGAGCACTATTTGTAATATTATGCATTTGCATTGTAAGAAATAATCTGGAGGAATTTCTGTTGTAATGAAATCGGAGTATAAAAATGGAGGAACCTATGTAATTTCTGTCATTGGTAGACATGAAGAATTATTGAAATAGGAACAGAGAATTGGAAAAGGAATTTTGATATGTTCATTGTCATTTTGAATCAATGATTTTTAAAATGTGTTTGACAGATATATGGAGATGGGTCAGAGATAAAGAATTGTCATTATCGGAAAAGGTTGATTAAATGTAGGTAGAGTTACAATAAGAATGGTGTCATTGTAGTTTGATAATTAGCGTACGCTCATTTAGTTTAAGGTAAATTTTAAGGATAAATAATCTAAGGATATTTTTCTCCATTGTAATAATAATATTGTCACGACTCGAATAATATTACCTACATAGAATTCATATTTGTTTGAACAAAGAATTATATTGATTAATTTGTTTTTGGTGATATTGTGTTGCTTTTGATTTTATTATTTTTTTGTATTAAATAATATTGTGTTTTGATTTTGGAAATAATTTTGATACTAGGATGCTATTATTTTGGGACCAATTTTTTTTTTATAATGATTATATTTCTAATGAGCACAAGGGAAGTATGTATTCGTAACGTCAGATGGTCGAGGCTTACCGTTTTCTATGAATATTTCTACTTAACTTTGAAGGGAGTGCCAAGATAAATTGTAACGTACATGTAGTCTGATGAAGAACCAGGGTAATTTTTTTTTTCGGTCTGAATATTTTTTCCACAGAGGGGGTTATGTATACTTGTAGTTATAAAATCTTCAGACCGGTTTGGTATTTGAAGTTAATTATTTTGTGACTTTGAAATAAAACAGTGTCATTGTATATTTCCCTTCTGCTCAAATGTTTGTGGTTTTAGAATGGTTGTTTGACAATAATATTTATTGCCTTAAGAGAGTGAATAAGAGTTTCAAACTCTGTTACATGTAATGCATTTGGTGAGGGTAATTAACCACCTACTGTTTTCTCTAGGCCAGAGGTTTGCTGTGGTTTACTTTATAGAAATAACGAGCTTTTGAGGTTTCATGTATCCTAGCAGATTTCAAGTTTGATGTTTCTTTTCTGTGAGAAAGTAATTAGTTTAGTCGGAAATATGGGAGGAGTTATTTTTGAATTGGTCAGTTTCTATTAGTTGAGGGTAGAATTAGAGACAGCCTACATGAGGGTTGAGAACCAATCGGAATTGGAGAAATGAGATCAGCGGATCTTACGTTTGGATTTGGGTGGAGTTTTAGATGAATCTGGGGAGTATATAAGCGGTGGATTGAGATTATGGGAGTCCTACTCTGTCTGTCGTCACTCTCTGCTTACAAGAGTGTCTTAAGTAGTTTACCGGTCTGGATAAGACCCCGGCGGGGTGAAGTCTTCTCTCACCCCAGCCTTAGGTGACCATCGCAGGACTTAGTCGATGAAGATCTCCGCCCGTCATAGTGGTGGAGATAGGATCCTTAGCAAGTGACTGAATCTTGTAATTCAATGGATCCCAGCAGCAGAGGTTGTATTCTTTACGGCAGAGTCGAAGTCAAATGAGACAGGATGTGGGAACCAAGAACTGAAGTCTATTGTAGAATAACTTCTGACGTTGCTGAACAACTTCTCATGTTGCAGAGCAGACATTCAATAAGCAGTAGGATTCTGCAGCCAGAGTCACCATCATCGTACCGAGATTTGCACGAGTTGTCGTCCACGTCCATTGACAAAGTTCCAGTGGAGGACTTCAGCCGTTCCCAATACCCTATTACAGTGGTTCCGAAGAGTTTCCAGCTGCAGCTACTCCATTAGAAACTCAGTAACCCCACCCGTATTCCCTCAGTGATTGTGTCAGTGTTTATTTGTGAAAAGTATACTCTCAACCTCCAAAGCTTGACCCATTTTGTAAGTTAAACTCCTCCATAGGTAGAAATTTGATTAATTGAATTAAATGTACGATGTATATGTAGGATTTACTATTTCACGAACCTTTTGTCTGATCGATTACTTAATTAGAGTACACCTAATTTAAACTATGACTGTGTTTCATTTAACCTTGTTATTTTGGTACGATATTTGATTTGATGCTATTTAATGAAGTGAAGATATTGATGATTATTATTGACAAGTAACGTAAACAGTAAATTAAACAAATTGATTATTCTTTCTAGGGAGAATCGTAACCCACGTAAATAAATGGCCGCTCGGCACTAATTAATAACCACGCTACCATGTGAAAGAAAGAACTTAACTACTGGAAATATTGAATATGAATATGGAATAAAGAAATGCCCATACGGCAGAAATAAGAAACACCCCCCCCCCCCCTCAGGGAGGGCCCCGAACATACAGGTCACTTAAGGATAAATTACAAACAATTACCAATAACAAGTCACATATAAACACTACCGACGCAATGCAACTATCATTAGAAAGCTGGAATTTTTATCTTTCCAATCGCTTTACACATAAGCACATTTATTTATTACTTATGCAATTAGAAGTAAAAATGTCCCATTAGTCTAAAATGCTAGTAATAGTCATAGCAATATCTATGTTCGGTCACTTCCAATTCTATTATCGTCGTCAGGTGGATAATCATTGAACATGTTATACATTGTTGTTTGCCATACACCAGAATTGAAAACCCAAGTTATTTCATATAAATGTGATTATTTATTTACATAAGCTGAAGCTCCTACAACTGCTACCTTCTACATGCAAGAGGAAATAATTACCCACTTTAAGAATCAACAGCTACTTTAAATTAAAAAGTTTCATATACATAGATTATATTCAGATGTTTTAATATTGACAATCAGTGCTAAATTTATTCATTTCTCAGAAGACTCAGATTGGTATTTAGTAATATCTATTAATTTAGTTATCCAGCCAGCAGCCTCTACATGTTTTTCTTTGATTAGAATAGTTCTGAAAAAAGGGGTAACCATTTTGAGGGCACAGTTCCCAGATTTTGAAAAGTTTTTTATTATTGAAGCTACGGTTGTGAAACTTTGTACACATATATAAAATGAATTCCAAGATGTTTTTGTGTCATGACATTTTTTCGATTCGACCCATAGAAAACGAGTTATTCAAATTTCAAACAAATTTTGAACAGTGTAAATTAATAAATGGATACTACAATTTTGTAGCTATGACATTATGGTTTATTGCATTCAATTCTTCACAAGATTCTCTACAAACTGTGGAAGCGTTTTCTTGATTTTTCAAATTGGTTTTCGAATTATTGAATGCAAAAAACCGCAAAGCCGTAGCTTCTACCAAAAAAAAAAGCCTTAGGCTGTTGAATTACATGATTTGTAGATATCTGAAGTAACGAGTAATCTCCCATTCAAAATTTGATTATCTGGCACGCAGCATACTACTCTCGCGAAGGTCTGCGGGTAACTGAGGAATATTACTTTGCAAACCTTAGTGGGCGTGTTATTAATGGTAGGTTAGATACCAGATATAGCGAGATAATTAATTATTACGAATTATAATTGGCTGAGAGATGGTTTTCAGAGTACATATTGACTCCCTACCCCCCAGCAATCTTTTCCCTTTCGCCCTCTCACCAGGGGGTTAGAGTTACACGATACCTCTGGTATTTTGCACACACACTATAAGAAGGTTATGAAGCAACTATTTACACAATAAAAAAAATGATAAAATTTTGAGATTTCTTCGGAGACAGTCCCTTTAAATAAAAGAAAGCCATGTCTATTTAGTTGCAGATATCTTGGCTTTATTATAATGCTAACTATAAGTCTATAACACATTTTATTTACTGATTATTTATTTTGAAATTGCTTTACCTCAATTAGATTTTCATTGAAATAGTTCCAAAGCCAGGTTCCTAAGCAATTTTCGGCCCCTAAATAACTGTTGCTTTGTTTAAGTTTAAACGGGACATAATTCGAAAGTCCCTTTCAAAAATAAATGCAGTTATATATGCCGTCTACATTCCATCTGGTTTGCCCTCTTCCTCTGTTGTGATGTAGATTCAACCATTCTTTGTCGCTATCAATGACGTCACAACCTGGAGTAGAAGTCCTGTTTTCTGTTGATTCTAAATCCTTCTGATTGAATTTTACATATTTTAGTTATTGACAAACGCGATATATAATTCACACGTGACACTATATAAGTGGGTATTATTATGTAAAATATCCATATATTTGATGTTAAAGTATTCGTATCTTGTTATCATATGTAATAACATATTTTATTCGGAGAATATACAAGCATAACTATCTCAAAATTTATTCATTAATGTTATCAGTCAATGTAATGATTCAAATTAATGAGTTAAAATACCCGTTTGTTATCGGACGCATGACGGGAAGTTTTTCCAGTAATCGTCAGGGTGGAAGGATGGATTCTATGTTTAATCAGCCAGTCTGTCCGAACATTAAAATTACATGTTCTGATAATCTAGTGATTGGACTACCATTTCAAATAAAAAGTAGTTGTTTGCTTAGATTTTAAAATGCACTGATAGATTGTAAATTGTACATCTAGAAAAACATACAGCTGGTACATTAAAAGCTACTGAAACACACTCAGGAGTTTCAAAGAGGAACCATTCTCTAACGAAAAATACAACGAACTGACCAATAGCTTGACTTTCCGACAACGATTGGAAGCTACCTGTTAATTTGTGTGGTTAAATGATTAGAAAGAATTACTAATCAATTAAAGTGGTTGATTCTTAAATAATTTAGTATGTATGCCTATAATTCCTTAATATATTATATAGAAAATTATACTCAATGTGTCTGCTATTCCGATTACCCAGTTTGTATTTCGTGGTAAATTCCACCGACATATCAGTGGAATTTATTCCCTTTGAATATAATATTCTTGCAAAGTCGGTGGATTTTTAGCTATTTATTCCTATGTTACCATTAATTTTCGGTGGAAAAATGGGTAAAATGCCATTCTGGAAAATAACTTAGGCTAACAGATGAATTTTAGAGGCTAAATGCTGCGGATTATACAGATACTTATTAATTTATTACTGTATTTTAAGGTATGCTAAACTCCAACAGAGTAATTAATCCATCAGAAAAGACCACTTTTTCCAGAGTGGGTAAAATGTTGGTGGATCAGCCAAATTACTGGAAATTTATGGTGGATTTTTTCAGCTTTTTCAAAAAAGTCAGTGGAATTTTGTGCACCAAATACAGACTGGCCGATTACTAGAGGTATGCCGATTACTGGCACAAACACCCTAATTGGCTCAGATTTGTAATGGTCAAATCTCAGATATGTCTAATTGGCTGTAAAACAGTAAATTTTGGCTTGAAGTATTCAAAAAATCAGCCAAATTGGCTTGGCTCAGATTTTTTAAGAAATTTTGGCTCAAAAATTGGCTAACAATTTTGCAGCCTCTGAAACATGGGTTATGATGATTTGCAGCTGGCAGAGACAGAAAGTAGCTCTCTGTCTAAAGACTACAATTAAAGTCTCTGCAAGGCAGCAAGAGAAGAGACACATTCTGCAGAGTGCAGTCTGTGCAGACTGGTAATAGGTATATTATATAGGTAGTTAATAGTCAAAAATAGCAGAGAAACATCAGATGATCAGAGGTTGTAAAAATTTTAATTTTCAAAACAAAAAAGCAGTAGAGATCTCAGATTCTCAGACAATTTTGATTTTCATATGAAAATGAAATACTCGTGTTAAATAGACTAGTTAATAATATATAATACAGAGAATAACAGAGTGGACAATGGTCTGAACTCTGATCAGTCCTAAGTCTAACTCTTTAGACTGTATGAGATGAAAATAATAGGCCCTAGGTACCTATAATCACCATACTAGATAATAGTTAAAATTAATATAAATCTATCAATAGAACTCACCATCTTCACAGGCAATAAACTCTCTTTTTTCAGACATGACTAGGTAGGTAGTTTGAACGTGATTTACTTGAGGATGTAACTAAGTAGTTTTTCAACTAAAATTAGGGTTATATTTACAATACTATTCTAAGTTTTAATTACAAATTACTTGAAATAATCTAAAAAGCAATCAGCACGTGAATTAGCAGGTAACTTGACATCTAAGACAATAAATAATTGAGGGAAAATAACAGAATAATACGTGCAAAAGTAGCTATGGCGATCAAGTTGCCAGTAAATTTGCGGTCACGTCAAATAGAGAAACTTTCAGAAGATTGTTGTTGACATCAACTACAGAACTCAAAAGTCATGACGTCATATTGGGCTTTCCACTCCTACATCTCAGCCGCAGTCTTCATTTAAAGCAGACGATTAAATTGTGTGATATTTAACATAAAATTAATTTCTCAAAAGCTCTATTTCCAATCAAAAGTTACAGTATTTTTGGCCTATCTAGACGTGAAGCTAGCTATAAAAATACATATAGTAAATTTACATTTTATTTTGCTATACCAAAATGATAAGCTCTACTACCAGTCTAGCTATTTTAAGTTTTCCTATTTAATTTCTATTCTTCTTTGGAACCGGTAGGGCGTTGGGAAGGGAATTATTATATCTATATATTAATACGATAGCGCGTGTGTTCGTTTTTGTCACTTACTATGTATATACCTACTGCAGGGGTGGCCAGAAAATTACCTAACTTTAATACACTCAGTAAAATATTTCAAAGTTTATAACACCATTTATTCCATTCTCCTCTATATTTTGCAGGATTTTAAGATGGTAAGTATAGCAAAATAATATAGTAACGTACAAAACTAACTTATAAAGTTATATAGGTGTAGTATTGGCACAAAATAAACTGTTCGCCAGCAATTCTTAGTACAATTGTACTAGCTCTAGTATGATTTTTAGAGAAAAATATGGATATTTATTTTAGATATTACAAGTAAAAGACCTTGTTTTGTTCACCGAACAAATTTGGAACCAATTTCATATTCACTCAAGATGGAGAACCAGCCAACACGGCAAATGTGACTCAAATGTAATGAAAAACAAATTCAATGGTTTGTAGGATAAAACAATGTTGCCGCCTTCCAGTTTTGACATTAATCCAATAGGCTTCGCGATCTGGTTCATCTTGGAAGGCAAGGTTTCGACTAGCTCGTTACCCAATCTGTTTTCTAAGTTTGAAGGCAGGCATTCGTCCTGCTTGGTAGGTACAAGCTGGACAAAAGTATAGTGCTGCATTCATCTGTTTCAGTAATAACTCATGTTTAGAAAACAATTGAAGCAAAAAGAGGCTATAAAGAAATTTGATACGTAACTTTGATTTTGAATATACTTTTATTGAATGATTTCATCGAAACATATTATTATTTTCTTATCTAGGTAATGAACTAGGTAGTAATTGTATAATTCAACTAATGAGAGTGGTTAGGCACCTCTTTACATTAAATGACAGGATATATATTCCGTTATAAGAATATTCAGGGATTAAATGATAATAGAGATAGCGTTTGGTAAATGAGGTAAGGTCAAGAGCCCCCCCCCCCCCAGTCATGAGCCCCCCAGTCACGAGCCCCCCCCCCCCCCGGTCATAAGTCCCCCTAGGTCATAAGCCCCCCCTCCCTGTTTTTTAATCCTTATTTACCTAGTTAAACAAATGAAGAACTACTTAGATAGAAATAACTGTTAGTTGCTAATGTAATTTGTTGCATCCGCTAGTTTGTTGTACTGCACACTCCATTATTGTTTAATGACCTGGCAGGGGGGTTCGGGGGGCGGCACACCCCCGATATACATATTTTTTATGTCTAATCAGTAATGAACTACAAAAGTGTCAATAAGGATTAAATAATATAGGTAAATAAGGATTTAAAAACAGGGGGGCTCGTGATCGGGGGGGGGGGGCTTATGACCGGGGGCTCATGACCGAGGGGGCTCTTGACCGGGGGGGGGGAGCGGGGCTTATGACCTACACCCTTGGTAGATAGTATAACAAATCAAAGTATATATTAGCCATATAAATTATTTATAATATGAATCTGATTAAACAAGGTAATCTATGAATAGAAGAATATGTGTATTCTATCTAATTTAACTCTCTCAGTTATGAGGACACAAAAATTAATTATATCAGAGAAAGAACACTCAGTTATGATGAAACACTCCGAAAAACAATTAGAGAGAACACCTTTACAGTAAGTGACAATACCAACGAATGGTACCTAATCTGGTTGGGATAGAACTAAGACTCAATTAATATATGCCAAACCTGTTAAGATTCCAGAACATGCTAAGTATTATGAGATTCAAGAAAATTATACCAGGTCAATTCTTTGGTGAAAACAGAAACCAAATTAAATCCTTATGAATACTGAATACTTACATGTAAATGCCCACATTTCATTATCTTAAATATAATTCCACCTAATATAAATCAAATTATATACCTATAAAGAGTGTCTCAGAAATCGCGCACCATATTGATTTTTATAGAACACATATGAATAATTGAATATCAATGTTATTGATCAAAATCATAACAAATTGTTCAACCTTTGCTTCGACTAATTATTCATAAAATTTTCTTTTACTTCTTTTCTTTTAATGCTGAAGCTTTGACATTCAGTTGCCATTTCAAAATTATGTATATGGTTTTTCATAGAAATCTAGGTACATCTACATAGTGCCCGACTTCTATATAGGACACACTGATTGGGCAACGCTTGCGCTTCTTACAATCTGACAAACAAACGACAAAAAATGTCAGAATTTGAAGCAGCTGGATGGCATTTTTCCATGGGCTGATAAGTGATAATTGGTTCGTTTACCTATTATCGAAGTTTACTATTATTTAAAGTGAATTTAGTTTGATCGATTTAAAGGTAGTTAGATTAGATTTGAGTTATTTAATGATTTAATAGTTTTTGCTTGATCACTTTTAGTTTAATTATGTTTAAAGGGAGGGTGCGGGTAAAATCAAACATTTGTTAATATGTGTTTTAATGGAATCAGCATATTTAATTATGTATGATTACATACTCTGTTCATCTAAATAATACTTATTAAAGAAAAGAAAATTTAATTTATTTTGAAAAAGCGCCATCTAGTGACAAATAGCATAAGCTTTGCTCGAGTCATTGACGCCATCTTTAGTATATCTGCGAGTGATATTATGAATTATAACTCTAAAAATACTTTTTTTGTTAGTATATTGTATAGAAATCACAAATTTATTTATTTATAGCTTATTTGGGAAGATAATCAGACATTCTATAAACGTTCATGAAGATTGTTCTGGAACGTTCTGGAAATAATGTAAACAGCGCCATCTATGAGATGATCGCATAAGCTTATGTTAACTAATAAAAACCCTATTTTCTTTGAAAATACAGTGATTTGAGATGAAACATTTCATATACGTAACTAATCATTGTTTATTTATGATAATATGTAAAAATATTTGATATGAAAATTAGACGCACCCCCCCTTTAAAGGTGGGGTACGGTCAAGAGCCCCCCCGGTCATGAGCCCCCCGGTCACGAGCCCCCCCGGTCATGAGCCCCCCTAGGTCATAAGCCCCCCCGGTCACGAGCCCCCCCTCCATGTTTTTTTAATCCTTATTTACCTAGTTAAACGAATGAAGAACTACTTAGATAGAAATAACTGAGAGTTGCTAATGTAGTTTGTTGTATCCGCTAGATTGTTGTACTGCACACTTCATGACTGTTTAATGACCTGGCAGGGGGGTTCGGGGGGCGGCACGCCCCCCGATATACATATATTTTATGTCTAATCAGTAATGAACTACAAAAGTGTCAATAAGGATTAAATAATATAGGTAAATAAGGATTTAAAAACAGGGGGGGCTCGTGACCGGGGGAGCTCATGACCGGGGGGGCTCTTGACCGGGGGGGCTTATGACCTAGGGGGGCTCATGACCGGGGGGGGCTCTTGACCGGGGGGGCTTATGACCGGGGGGGGCTCTTGACCGGGGGGGCTTTTGACCTACACCCTTTAAAGGTACCAACCAAGGTTAATGAAACACATGAATAGTTTAATTGATATTTTGTTTAATGTCTAGTTATATAAGAAATGATATACCATAATAAAAAGGATAAACCCTTAATATAAATGATACATTCAAATACAAATTATGAGCTATAAGGAACCAAGTAATTTGATTTGGTTTTAATTACAATCTGGTGCTATTGCTTTGGATGTAACAAGGTAGTGAGATGTAGAAGAGCTGAGTAGATAGTTAAGGCCTTGTTACACGGTGCGAGTTACTGTCGTGACAGTAGACAGCAGCTGTCCATGTGTACTCGCATGCCAGTAGCTCAATGTAAAGGCCTTGTTACACGGTGCGAGTTACTGTCATATCAGTGGACAGCAGGTATACCACTGTACTCGCATGCGAGTAGCTCGAATCGCATCACCCGGTCACACAAGTGCGAGCTGCTGGCTTGTAAATAGACATCTACTGAACCTACACTCGCATTGTGCATTATAATATTTATTTAATAAATAAATAACTTTTTTATTAATTAATATTTTTATTAACAATTTATTAATTTTATTAACATTTTTATTAAATTAGTTAACAATTTATTGATTTAAATAATAATTTATTAATTAAATTATTAATTAATATTTTTATTAATTAAATACAAAAAAAATTAATTTAATTGACATTTTATTAATTTAATTAACATTTCATTAATTAATTAACCTTTAATTAATTGGATGAATATTATAGGATATTAAATTTTTTATTCATAATATTTAATATAGCAATTTCAAACTTATATAAGATATACGTGCTTTATTAACCATCAAATAAAACCCCAAACAATATGAAGCCGATTCAAACGAAAATATGACAAATCGGCTACCTAATTGAATACAAAATTATTCAGGTTTAGAATAGAAAAAACCTATATCTGCATTGCATGACATACGAGTTACTGTTATATTGCAATACCATGCAAGTTGACATCCCAGTTTCGCAGGCGAGTGGCTGACTCGCCCATGAGTGGCGAGTAAAAACTAAATTTATCGTAGTAACTCGCATGCGAGTTACTAAACCCTGTACATGACAGTTACTCGACTGATGCGGTCACACTGTGCGAGTAGCTGCACTACAGTAACTCGCTAGGCCAACTGGCACGTTTACTCGCACCGTGTAACAAGGGTTTTAGGTTCCAGACTAAAAGTAGGGTGGACTAAAACCTTCAAATACATAATATTTGCAAATATGACAACTATTTCTTAGTATTTATACAATATTATATATCATGTATAATTAATGCAGTGGTATAGAATAATTTACCCTATTAAAGGGAATTTATAAATCAAGTTTGAGGGTGATGCAAAAGCACGCGCAGAGTTGCAACGTGACTCAATGAGTGAGTGTTAGTAAAAGAGGGAGGTACAGAGAAGCCGGCGTTTTTATAGTCGGAAGTACAATTGAATACCTGGCAGCTCTCGAATGCCAGTTATTCTTAATAGTTACAATATTAATTAAAGTTACTAGGCAAATGAATGTTCAAAACTATTACAATTTAACAATTATAAATAAAGAGAAAACATTAAATTATACCTCTTGATAAACACCTACTAATACTAGATATAGATTATTCCTTAAAACAATTCTGAACATGTACTGGACAACAGATCGCTCTAGAATCTGGAAAGGGTGAAAATATTGGAACGTAAATGAAAGTAAATAAAAATTTAATAACAGTGTGATTAGTGTCACCACATTGACTAAAATTTTCTTTTAAAATCACTATTAAGAAGAAGAAAATATGTCAAATTTCAAAATTTATGCTTGATTCAATTATATCATATCTTTCCTTTTTTATTTCTCACTCTCCTTCCCTACTTAATAGGTAAATGTCGAATCAAACAAATTATTTTCATGATTTACCCCAGTAGCTACTAATAATTGAGAATTAGCATAGGGGAAAATTAGCATTCTACCTTCATTTTTCTCGTTTCCCGTGGTATAATGATGAATTTATAAATCTTCACACGGATCATAGCTAAAGGCTGCAAAATCTGAATAATAAGCTGTGTACAATAAATCCATTTCATCGTCCGACAGTTCGCTCATGTAGTCAGCGTAGGATCTCTCCATGTAGGAAACATTCGCTCTGTATTTAGGTATTCCTTCTTCAGTACTGTTGTTATCTGTGCTAGCTTTGGTGTTCTTCTTTATTTCTTTTTCTCTTTTAGAAAGTACAGCCAAATGAAGGTTATACAGGGGTGGTAATTTCAAAAGCTTCTCCATGAAGAGCGTATCTTCCTCCAGTGACTCTAACTGTAAACCGAAAAACAATGTGTGAATAATTAACGGCTAATTAGATGTATCTTAAAGGTTCCCCCTATCAAAATTTTTTATTGCTTAAATCAATGAAGCTAATGTTTCATATCATTTTTCTGCAAACTGCATGGAATTTGGTAGCATATTCTTAATGTTATAATGCTTTTAAAGATTTTTATAATCAAAACTCTACAATATCTATTTTACTTCCAACTTTTTGATTTCTAGTCCGAAGAAAAAGAATGTACACCATTTGTTTTGATTGTCAACTAGGAATTAGGTATATTAAATACATTTTATATTCGTGTAAAGGCATACAATTGGATGAACTTATTATAGAAACGTTTAATATACTTTAGGAAACAATTATTTTCTTAAATGGAGGCTGAAAACGCATTGTTTGTTTATAAAATTTGAAATCGAAACAAAGAGTGTACAATCTTTTTATTCAGCTTCATATTAGTGCTGCGGACAATTGTTGCACACATACTATTAAAAACTTTAAAAACAAATAATAAAATGTACACTGAGCCAAATTGTATGCGGTTTGCAGATTAATTATCCTAAGCCTCAGTTCTATATATATTAAAAAGTATGTAATAAACTCATTTTTTCCCAGAGCCTGAAGAGGACCTTCAATCCTCGATGACACGAAACAATTTACTCGCTAAAAGCTGGCGAGTATACAAGCTGCTAGTAAATTAATCCCATGTCATCATGTTGGCTAGTGAACTAACAGCTTGTAAAAATTGGAAAAAGTTCATTGGTTCAACTTTTCTCTCTACTCGCTGGCGAGTTAGCTTGTAAAGCCGCCCGGTGTCATTATAGTTGCTAGTAAACTAGCATAGAGTAACTTTTTCTAAGTAAAGGGTTTGTAATAATGATGGGACCCAAAAAAATATTTAATAGCTTTTGAAATAATAAATGGATTTTAAAAAACAAAAAGATTGTAGAATTCTGAAAACATCGCGTTTTACTCAACTACTTCTTTAAAATGATTTATTTTAAGTGCTGCATTCTTGATCGCACGAAGTTTCGGCACGATGACGGAGGTTGTTCATTGCTCTGATCAGCATTTCCTGTCCAATCGATCGAATTTCTGTTTTAATAGCTGCCTTAATTTGAAGGATATCTGTCGGTTTGTCACGGTAGACTCTTCTCTTGAAATATCTCGGTAACAAATAATATTATGGAGATCTTGGGGCCACTCAACGTCGCTAAATCTTAAGATCAATCTTCCCGAAAATACGTGATGCAAAAATTCCATGTTTGGCCTCGTGGTGCGACAGGTTTTGTTGAAAGTAAAGAGTGGTTACATTCATTTCATTCACTCTCGGAATAAAAAAAATTGTTATCATGTCGTGACGTTGCTGCTCATTCGCTGTAACTGTTAATTTGGCCATTGTCATCGTCAAAGAAATAGGGACCGATAATTTTTTCTAGTTGATTCCACACCACACTGTAACTCTTTATGAATTGAGCGATATTTTTTCGATCACTACTCGTTTTCATTTCTAGTAACTGTACCCTTCAAGGGTACGGTTACTATGGATGCGTATTCGAGCGATTTTTCGCACTGACGACATCGTAAGAGCTGATCGTCATTGCGAGGTGGTTACACTGTACGCGATTTCTGATCGTCAGTATGTTTCTGCCCAATTAATATTGGGTTCTAAACTCTAAATATATGTTTATTTGAGGTAATGCTCGGATGGAATTAAAAACCTACCTGTGTGTCTCTGAAATAAAAGACACGACGCTAATTTGATTATTATAATCACTGCGCACAATTTTTGAAATACCTAAATAGAAAATTAAGGATTTTTTTTATAAAACTATAAGGATATTCAATTTTATTGAAGAAATTGTAGGTACAGGGTAGCAACCCATTCAAGCCTTTTATATAAACAAATATATATTGTATATAATTAAATAATCACTGTATTATTCCTGATAGTATCTAAGAATATTTCCGAAACGCAAGGGTGTAAACAGTAACAGTAATCAAAAGTAAGAGAATTAAACACAAAAATGACCAAATCTGTCGCTAGTCATTTAAACACTGAAGTTGTTATGATGACTTCGTACTTATTCTGACGATTAAATCGCTGCCACTGTAACCACTCTCATTGGAAAGTATGAATTTGATTTTCATTCGATTTCATCAGAAGTTGTCAGTGCAAAAAATTGCTGGAATATGCATCCATAGTAACCATAACCTAAGAAATACAGGGACCACAGGTGTCGTCAATATAACAAATATGAACTATTAAAAAAAACGCTCACCTTGACAATGAGGTCGAATTCTATTCCACAAGTCTTGCACCTCAAACCTTGTTGCGCGTAGTGTATCTCGATGTCTTTTAGGCAGTCCAAATCTCTTTTGCATTTGAAAATACTCTCCGTAATCGCCAGTATAAAACCTCTGAACGTAGGAATCTCCAGATCATCTTCATCTAATATCTGCGGAGCTTTGACGTTATGATGACATTTTGAAGATTTCCTTTGATCTTCATGCAATAGTTCATTCATTTTAGCTCTGACATTGTTTGGAGACATGGTTGAAAATTTGATCATTCGTTCGTGCAACTCTGGCATTCTTATTAGATAATGGCTTCCATGCTCAACTTTGTTAATGTAGCATGACAAAGCTCTGTAAAACAGTAATGGTAATTAAATACTGATTTTTAAAAGCTTCATGTACTGAAATCTAGGTTTTGAACGTACTAGACATGTAGGGAAAACCGGTATAAATAGAGCGATTTTCAGTTAGATTGAGATTTCTCAAAAATTAAAGTTCCTTTTCACATATTGAGCATATCCTTAGGTTCGCTAAAAAACTGTTTTAGATTTTAGTGAATATAAAAATTATATAAATTTTTTAAGTGAATATGAAAATTATATAGAACAAATTGATAATGTTTACTCATGTTTTACCCAAAAATCTGTGAATAATAGATATAGTACATTATTTGAAAAGATATTTATGTTGAACATAGTATTCTAACTATTACTCTTCGTAATATTTACACTAGCATAACCGTCAGCAGCCTAAAATTGGGTTTTGTCTATGAAGTATCGGGTATTTTCCAGAACAGTTTCAAAAATATCTTGGTCTATTACAAGATTTGTATAATGCGAGGCTGGTCTACTACATGGGTTTGCTGTACTTTCAACCAGCGTTTATTTCTTCATTTAAATGCATACTCACCTTTTGAAAGGATGTCGAACAACAGCAACTGCTAGATTATCCTCCCTACTCCAATCTCTAAGATCTTCGAGAGTGGTTGCAGGAAGGGAGTATTCCCTCAGGAGAGTGTGGTTTTCATAGATATTCAGCTCCTTGGCGTAGTTGTTCATCACAGAGAACATATGAAGCACATTCAGGTACGTTATGATACTAGAGGAACCTGCCTATAGGAGTAAAATTTCAGTAAATAGTATTAACCATCGTCTAATGTTAATACGCTGAACTTATATCTTTACTTAGTTTTTCAATTTCTATAATTTTGATAATCTTTTAATCAGGCATAATCTTTAATCCTACACAACTGTTCACTAGGAGGAAATGCCACTTAAACTTATGACCATGTTATTCTCACTAGGAGCGAATATAATTATAAACGAATAGCTTTTGATGTAAGCCGCTAATATAACTTGTAACTTCAGAACCTAACTTTATAACTTGTTTGTACTCAGTTATATAACTTCATGAACTTTGTAACTCAGATATATTTCTTAGTAACTTGAAATATTGAGTATTAGGGAGTTCCTTTCTAGTTCCATTGGCGATGGTCGGAGGCATGGTTATCTTATCAGAGAAGCTTATCTTTTATTTTTTAATGTTCATTGTCTTAATAAAGATAATTGTTTTTTTTAAATTATTTCTATAGATAGAATTGAAATTAGTACTTAATTAATTTAAAAGGAATTCTGTAATTACTTAAGTAAGTATTTCAATTATTCTAATTTAAATACTTAATTAATAGTTAGGAAACTTATAACATTTCTGATCATGTATTTAGTTAACAATAAATTCTGAAATAGTATAGTTAAATTGAATGTTTATTAGAAAATCAGGTTTTACTAAAGAACTATCGATGTTAAGCTGGTCGATTTATATGCTATTCGTATTCAAAGCCATTAACACTTGCGTGTTAAATTCAAATAATGCATTGTGTGTTATTTCTCTCTGCTGTGAGTAGAAAAACACCTTTGGAAAGTTCTGTCAGCACCTTAACAGAAGTGTACTCATCCACTAGAAGGTTGAACACTCATTGTCAGCCTTTAAAAACTGTTAGCATCTAACTAACGCGTTCATAGTTTTTCAACAGTCTATTGTTGATGGTTGGTTCTGTTCCCGTCCGGAACTTGGCCACGCCAAAGGGGTACCTACGTGAGATGGCTACTCAATCCCCTAGTTATTTAAAACTTGGTTTGTGTTTATTTTAAAGACTTGGGCGTAAGTCTCAGAACTTTGTACCATTCCAACTTAAATCAGATTGCAATCATAAGGAACCATTCATGTGTTTTTATATCCTTCCCTAAATTCTTTTCCATTTGTAATCAGTTAGTTTCATAGAATTCAATTTATTACCTCAAGTTTTAGATATAAAGAAATAAAGAACCCGGAGACTTAAGTTGCTCTATGGGACAAGTTTTAATTAATATCAGATATCAAAGATCATCTAATTAAAAACTAGATGAAGAATTAATTATTACTCCCAGAACCATTAAAGGGCAATTTAACAAATAGTCTCATGATATCTGTAGAAGGTAAGCAAAAATCAATATATTTTACCTTTGCATTTTTACACAGTAGTATATTATGGGTTTTATCGTAGTAGTATGCCAAAGACTTTACGGGAGGCGTGAGTTCAAATGGTGGATCTTTTTGACATACTCTACGTACAGATTTCACTCTCTCCTTCATCACGTGAAAACGTTCATCATCCTGTAAAGATAACACGGATCTATTGATGACATAGAAATAAATTACATGGTTCTAAATAAGTCATATATTGATAGTACTGATTTTTTCAAACATTATTCCATCAGCAAATGTATAAAATAAAGATGAGCTGTATTGCCTTAATTTACAATAATATTTGTTAAAACATACACGGGGCCATACAGTAGCGCCATTAGTATGTTGTGCAGTGACAGTGAATACTAAATTGAAATTAAAAAAAACAATTAGACCCTAATTTCAGGAAAACTCATATGTAGTATTTTAGTAACTACAATTTTATTCAAATTGGAGAGTTAACTGGACCCTTAAAGGGATTGTATATATTGTTTATTATAGTGAAAATAATACAGTGTGGAAATGGTAATAGCCAGAAATAATAATAATACCAAATTGCCAGAAACGGCTACAATTTCAAAGATATACTTAATTGAGGATTTTAGTTTGGCTATTTTGAGTGAGTTCGAAGAGATTGTTTATGTCTACCCTCTCTAATTGACTGGCAATAACTGCCAACTGGAATCGGTAGACCAAAACAATAAATGTACTGGCACATTAAAAAATCTCTCGATGGTTAACTAATGTTTCCCATCATTTCCCTTCAGTGCTGTTAAGCAACCGTCGGCCAAATATCGTTTATAATGCAATAGTACAAAACTGTTCAACAACTGTTGTTCCAGTGTCGCTTACCTTACATTTGCCCAGTGTATAAACGCACTGGCGTGCCAATGCCAAATCGTGCTTTTTACTTTGTCAACGTTTACCGACGTTGCCCTGTAAGCTGTAACTGCTATATTTATTGGGCTATTAAAACATGGTTCAACTTGTTTCAATATGCTTTATAAACTTTAACAGAGCACCGAAAATTAGATGCGGAGAATTGAGCCCGATGTCAATTGAGTCCAAGACAATAGTGAATGGAAAAATGAGGCTCCAAAACAATACTTGAGGCCCAGGACAATTGAGCCTCAGGACAATTGAGCTCATAATAAATTTTGGCAATGGTCTTCAATTAAGTTAATACAATAAACTCTGATAAAAAAACAGACGTGAATACACCCAGGAGTAATAATATCTTGCTTTTGTATACAGGCATCCTCCGCTTTAGTTACCAAATCACGACTCAGTTTAATTACCAAACGGTAAATAAAGCGAAGAAGAGTAACAAGAAATATATAATTGTCACTCCTTGATTACACATCTCATTTTCTATTAGTAATAGAAAGAAATTTTGTTTTAGAGTTACAGTAGCTACTATATAAGCATATTAATAATACTATAGTCTTTAAAGGACCCCTCCAAGCAAATATTTTTATTGCCTTATTCAACGAGGCTAATGTTTCTTATCATTTTGCTGCAAACTGCATCGAATTTGGCAGCATATTTTTAATTTTATATAGTCAAACGGGGCAAGAGATGAAACTTCTATTTGTGGGGTAAAAAGTGAATCTACCATAGCTCACACTAATTACAATCAATTTAAACATTCTATGTCTCATTTTGAAGCTACTTTTACTAGGCTTATTTTGCCCTACAGGCAATAAAAATTTGTCATAGCTTTATGTATAGGTATACCAAAACAAGTTTCGGAAAACATTTTTCAAGTTTCACAAAACATGTGCTCTGAAGTTGAATTTTGTATTTGAAGGTCCAAAGTGTGATGAAAAATAAACTTTGGGATATAACTAAACTACTGAGCTATTCCTATGCAATATAAAACAATTTGGAGAGCGGGGAGAGGTGTTCAAAGATGGGGCATATTTTGAACGCAAATGGGGTAAATTATGAACAAAGAATATTTCATTTTATGCCCCATGAGGGTAAAAAATGAATTTATTTTTTGCCCCACAATTTATAGTAATGCGAATATATGTACTTAGTTCTTTGAGCTGAATGTGGAAACTGCTCTGGGAACTATACTTTTTGGTAATGATACCTTTTTTTTCTAGGTGTACATGTAGATTTAAGTAGGTACTTAAATATGAATATTAAGTAATGGTTTACAAAAAATATATAGAGATATGGAATGAATCTACTATTGTAGTAGCTCTTCAAGATATAAATGTTGGTGCTAATATAAAACATACTGCTGAGAATTATGGCATGAATGTGGAATTACTCTGGAATAAGCTACAGCGACAAAATAAGAATGAAACCAAGGAGAACTAACACCTGCCAGAATAACATCAAAGTTTCCTGGATATACAAAACTTCGACTCGATCGGCCCACTCGAGGCGGCGGGGGCCTCATTACACTGATACATAAATCCATCCCGTTCACAAATACCACTGCCGAAACACACGCACGGATGCCACACGACCACACCCTAGAAATACAATCTAAACAACATTTTTAACATATAAATTCCCCCCACAGACTCCTCACCCCCAGGATACCAACTCAATTTACATTACATTAATACCATTAATATTTCCTTTGTCCTGGGGGATTTTAACGCACAAGACACTACTTGGCTCGCTACACAACATACTGACACAAGAGCTGACACCATAACAACACAAGTAGACAACTACACAATCATGAACGACCCCCACACTCCCACACGCAAACCCTTTAACATCAACATACAACCCACATCACCTGACATTACCTTCCTCACTCCTGATATAGCCCTCCAGAGTTCATGGACCGCACTCCACGAACTCAGTTCAGACCACCTTCCACTTATCACTACATACACATTAAGTACCCCGCTTGCTGCACAAAAACACAGACACACATTCACAAACTACAAAAGAGCAAACTGGACTGACTTTTCAGCATCTGTGGAAAACAACTTACACAACTTTGACATCAACACCTTCTCATACATAGGTGCTGCCACAAAACACCTCACTGACACCATAATTAACGCAGAGAAACACTTCATCCCTACAGGCAACATCAGACACTACAACCCCACATTCACACCACACATCAAACACCTGATACAAACACGCAAACACCTACGCTCACTCCCACCCACACACGACACGATCACACGCATACAACACCTTAACACTAACATAAGCGCGGAGATTACTGCCCAACAAAAACACAGGTGGCAAAACACATTAGACACCATTAATTTCCGCACTGACGCAAACAAACTTTGGAAACTTGTCAAGGGACTCAACAACAAATACATGGACCAACCGAAAACACACGAGTCCCTCACACAAAACAACACTATACTCACTGACACACAACAGGCGAACGCTCTCAACAAGCACTATGCTTCCACAAGTAGGTTACCCACTCACCCCGTAGAAAGGATTATACTGCGCCGCCTGCACAAAACATGCACTCAGAAACTCCTCACACCTCCCTTCACCCCGGCAATGGTTACTGAGGCCATCCGGGTTTCCAAAACACCTCCTCCACAGGTTCTGATGGCATATCAAACAAACATCTAAAACATCTAGGGCCACTTGCCATCAGAGCCTTCACAGACATCTTCAATTTCTCACTACAGAACAATAGTATACTCAACACCTGGAAACTAGTCAAAATCATCCCGATCCTGAAGCCCAACAAACCCCCCACAGAACTGGGCTCATACAGACCTATCTCACTCCTCTCTGTCCCATCCAAAATACTCGAGAGGCTAGTTCTAAACAACATATCACCACACATCCCATTATCCCCCTCACAACACGGCTTCAGATCACAACACTCCATATCTACTCTTCTTACCCACCTCTCACAGACAACACTCGAAGGCTTATAAACTCCAATAAACCTGTGGATAGGACAATCATAGCTGCCATATACATTAGTAAATCCTTCGATACGGTACCTAGACACCTACTCATTAACAAAATACTCAACACACACATCCACGACTCATATAAAAAATGGCTTGGCAATTATTCTCAGGCCGCTCTGGGCAAAACACTATACAACGGCAAGTCCCCAGAACACTTCACTACACTGACGGGGTACCGCAGGGCTCCGTACTCTCACCTACACTCTTCAACCTATACCTCCAAGACCTCCCTACGCCAGCACACACCTCGGTTCACACTCTCTCATACGCAGATGATGTCACCATCATCTCACAACATCCCAAACACGAGACCGCCGTCAACAATTTACAAACATACATCCACACGCTAGAAGACTGGCTAGAAACAAACAGATTAAAGGTCTCCGCTAACAAATCTTCTGTCACCTGAGTTACACCCTACACCCTTTAATACAGAGCCCATCCAAACATTACACTCAACAACACGCCGAAAATCCTTGGAGTTACACTCGACCGCGGCTGGACTTTCAAACACCACATAACTGACATAACAACAGAGCCAAACAAAGACTGAACGTCCTCCGCGCACTCACTCACACAACTTACGGACACTCCAAGGAAGACATAACAACACTCTACAAACAGTTCATCAGACCCATCCACACTTACGCCCACACAGCCTGGTCACCTGACATCTCCAACACCCACCTACAGACACTCCAAAAAACACTGCACTCCGCATTGCCACCGGATGTACACAAACAACACCCACACACCACCTACACACAGAACACGAGTCCTTCCTCTTACCTCACACATGGACATGAGGGGCACACACTTTTACACTTCTACAATAGACCCCTCACATCCCCTACACTACATGCAAACTGAGAGGAGGACACCACGCACACTACACACCACTCCCTCTACACACTATAGACGGTGTACGGACAACTGCCATGCGGACAACTGGCATAGTGGACAACTGCCATGCGACAAACTGCCATGCGTACAACTGCCATGCAATATATTATAATATTATATTGGGTGAATTGTAAAGCACTTGAAAACTTAACCTTTCATGGAATTAATTTGATGTGAAGTATATTATTATCTTAACCTAACAATTATTTATAATATTAATCGTACAGTCCGAAATTGTGCATAAAGACGTATAAAAATTAATATTGACGGTAGATTCAGAATTTGAAGTTGAAGTATACTAAATTCATTTCTTTTTTAAATCATATTTAATCCATTTAGCTTCTTAAACAATCAAATGGTTGACAAGAAGTGGAAAATTTATAGATGCAAAATTTCCTTTCAAACATTTCATAATACAAAGAATAGTACAAACAGAAGCTTTACAGGTTAAAATTTCCAGTGAGTGTGATTTTGCATTTTACTATTTAAGAATTTTCATTGGGTTAATTAATATTTTTTATTTGTAAAAACAAACTTTTCTGCTAGATTCAGGATTAGGAACTGAAGTAGTATTTGTCTTATTTTTCTGTTAAAAAATTCTTACATAGAACACTTTAATCAGTAACTTTGAAATTTGAATTTGTTTTTCTATAGTTTCTTTGTTTCTATCTCCCACCGATCAGAAACATGTCTTATAAATATATGAAAAGTGTCAAATAATGAGAATAATTATTACTGAACTATTTTTTATTAAATTTGTTATTATACTAATAACAAATCAACATTTTAGTTAACTCATATATGCCAAGTGTTGTGTGAAAGCAACTTTAAAATAGTAAGATGCAAAACCACACTCACTGAAAATTTTAACCTGTAAAGCTTATCTTTGTTTTCTGAAATGTTTGTAAAAAAGTTTTGCACCTACAGATTTCAATCTTTTTGTCAACCATTTGATTGTTTAAGGCGTAAAATGTGAAGGAAAATGACTGTGACAAAGAAAGAAATCTAGTATTACTTCAATATTAATTTAAATGCTTCTTCATTTACAATTCCTTACTATACAATTAACATTTTATACTACAATTTTAGGTTAAAATAATAATATACTTCACATCAAATTAATTCCAAGAAATGTTAGGTTTACAAGTGCTTTACAGTTCACCCAAAATAAAATTATAATATATTGCATGGCAGTTTGTCGCATGGCAATTGTCCACTATGGCAGTTATCCGCATGGCAGTTGTCCGCATGGCAGTTGTCCGCATGGCAGTTGTCCGCATGGCAGTTATCCGCATGGCAGTTGTCCGCATGGCAGTTGTCCTAGAGCCACTACAGGCACCTCTACACCACTCTCACTCCCACCCCCGACAGCACATCTCTTCACAAACACATTCACACAACGAGCTCTAGACTCCTTCCCTCCTAATAGACTCCTTGGGTCTAGGCCTCCAGAAATCGACCCTAGTGAGTCGTTAATGTCTCGGTGTGATAGGGTTAACCTATCACGTCTGAGATGTGGCCATCATCCTTCCCTTCCTTAATACTCGCACAGGATTGGGAGATCGGACTCTGATCGGTGCGACTTCTGTCAAGCCGATCAGGGCACGATCTCCCATATTCTCACACAATGTTCGTCACTACAACTACACAGGACTACACACAACATACACTCACTGGAGCACCTTCCGACCCATCCTCAGGCAGTTGTTAACTTCTTGAGTGATGCGGGTTTCCCTTAGGCCCACACACTCCCACACAGTGCCTCGGGTGGCTCAAACCCGGGGCGCCCCAGGTCGCCACTTCGTCCCAGCAAGGATGTTGGGGAGGCTATTCAACAACAAAAACAACAGAACATGATATATATCTCTATATTTGCAAGGAGAGAAGTGTGATTTTATCACAAGTGCTGGAACAAACATTCTTGACCATATCTTTGAATGATACAATTGTTTGAAACTAAGCAACTACGCATGTAATAAAGTAGGACAACTGCAACTAGCTAGAAAAGCTGTAACTGCTTATCCTTTCATCATCTTTGAATATTTTGACAAATTAGAAGAAATGATAAAAAACCTAGTTGGTGAAGATCGTCAAACTGATCCTTCAAAAAAAAGACAATAGGCATAAAAGGCTCAAAAACAGTTACGCTTCCCATGGTGTAAACAGAGAAAATGTAACCGTTCTTTAAATTCACTGCAACTGATTTTGAATGGTTATCTCAGTAACACCTCTGTGAAGACGATGGAGCTACATTCTGGAACTGCCTCCTCACTGTACAGACTTGCTTCAACCCCTATATGTTGCATGTTTTTCTCTACTTAAAAAGAAGTAAGAATCTGAGTAGGGGACTTCGGGCACAAAACAGCTGCATGAGAGCTTACCAGAAAGCAGGCTTTGCTAACATACTGTGTCATATGTGGAAACAATGACTATCAACTGATGTCAAAACTGGCTTATATCAAAACAGAAAATGGGTGAATAGCGGAAAATCTGAAAATTACAACAATGAGTCTATGATAGATAACCAATAGGAGAATGACACGCAACTTGACTTAACTGTAGGAATCGGGTCACTAACTTCAACACCTAATTTTTCTAAAATCAAATCCTACTCCTCCTCCATTCCCACCTATAAAGCAAAATACACAACCTGGATATAGTACTTGGACATCTGCACCACCACATAGATCAGTGTATGATGTCCTTTATGAATTGTAAAGTTGTAGTGTCTCAATGAATTGTAATTTTAGTGCAGTTCAGTCTCAAAAAAGATAATTTAAAAAATGAAATTATTATTTACAATGTGTGGGGTAATAAAAATATTCAATTTTGGCCCCTGGGGCATAAAATGAAATTTTCTTACCCCATTTTCACAAATTTTGTGGGTAAAAAATGAACTTCCACTTTTTCTTTTGTAGAAAATGTATCAAGTACTTCAAAAAAATGTTTATTGCACTAAAATAGTACAACAATTCCGCATCTATTGATATGTTTGTTTTGACAGTACCATTCTTGGTTTTTGAAATAGATAGATGTTTATGAAATCTTTCATTTCTTGCCCTGTTTGACTATATGCTTTTAAAGATTTTTAGAATCAAAACTCTACAAAACCTATTTTACTTACGACTTACTAATTTAAGAAATTTTCAGCCTGAAGAAAAAGAATGTACACCGTTTGTTTTGATTGTCAACTAGGTATTAGGTTTAATAAATCCATTTAATATTCGTGTAAAGGTATAAAATTTAATAAACTTTTAATAGAAACGTTTATATACTTTAGGAAACAATTAATATCGAAAATAAAGGCCAAAAACGCATGGTTTATTTATAAATTTCAAATTTGTAATCAAAACAAAGAGTGTGCAATCTTCTTTCTCAACGTCAGGTTAGTAATTCGCTCAATTGTTGCTCAAAGAGTATTAAAAAACTTTAAAAACAAATTATAAAATATATACTGAACCGAATTGTATGCGGTTTGCAGAATAATGGTCCTAGACCTTAGTTCTATAATATTATGTTATAAACTCATTTTTTCCCCAGAGCCTGGAGAGGACCTTTAAGCGTTTGTGACTGTGATGAAAGTTTAAATTCGTGAATTTATAAAATGTTTTAAAATCCATCGATAGCTTAACTCTCACTCAGTATATGTGAGTAATTAATATAGCTACTTAGATTTCTATAATTATTATTGTGTTACATTTAACAAACAGCAATTTGATGCTCTGTGAAATAATTTGGCAGTAGGGTACTAAGTTCCGAGTTATTGGTTGGTTCTACAATTTCGGACCCGTCAGAAAAGAAAATATAATAATTATTATTTAACTTCTATTCGAATTGGTATCATGGATACAAATTGAAATAAAAGTTAAATAATGATTATTATATAAAGAGTTTTAAGTGTTCGAAAACACGGAACTGTGCGATAACACGGAACTAACCCTAAAATGAGACATGTTGAATTTCTGAACCAATTGCTTCTAACAACCTCATCTGGATTATATTTTTGATGTTTTTTAGTTACCGTGAAATAATCACAAAAAATTGTCTCCGTTTAATTTCTATGTCTAGGAATGGTTCTTATTTCGAAACAAGTCTCATAATAAGTACAACTTTTATTAAAGCGGGGCGGGCGTATTTACAGCAAGGCCTGCCTGTACATGTTTTATATATTAGTTTTACTAAAACTTTATCAAGGTTGCCGATTGTTAATATGGTCTGATTTGCTCGCACATACCTCACTCTTGTCGTGCAAATTTGATTTTTCAGTATTTATACGTCTAAACTTATTTCAGTGTGATTTTCTAAATTGATTTTATTGTATGTGCAATTTTGAATGTATATTCAAGACCCTTCTGCAGGACCATCCGATGACAGATGCTAGAAATAGCGCAAATGCCATCATTTCACTGATTCAAAGTCGGAAAACACTTTTGTTGTTTTCTCTAAATATCGGGGAAGGGTATGGATTTTCAAGCTATAATATACAACTGCGTTATTAAATTGGTGTAACATTTCTGTCAGAAATATCTATTTTTGTGTTGGTTTTTCGAGCGGGAGGGTTGAGTGAAGCTTTGCATCGGTCTGTACCACCCTTCATATGCATTAGTGGTACCTACGAGACAGATCTTCTTAGACACAATTTTAGACAATCCAGACACCTGGTTTGAAAAGAGAATTTCATCTATTTCTGATGAATGGTCTTCCTATCCACGAAATGAACATTAAAAAAGTATTAAGTAAAAGTTACAATTTTTTTTACTTAATACTTTTTTAATGTTCATTTCGTGGATAGGAAGACCATTCAAAAGAAATAGATGAAATTTTGGTATAAATTGGTAGTAGCAAGTTCGTTTTTTATCAGAGTTTATGTCATTAACTTATTAATGACTACTGCTATTGTAAAAACAAAATGACTTTGTGTCCGCTGCCACAATTTTATTCCCTGCATTGGCTCAATTGACTTGGTCCAATTGTCTTTAGGCCAATGTGTCGGCGGGAATTATGTCTGGGCTCAATTGTCTTGGGGCCCAACTGTCGGTCTATGCGTTTATTTTGTTACATTGTGGGTTAACTTGTTACAATATGGTTTAACATGTTACAATATGTTTCAACATTAAAAACCTAGATGAGCTAATTAACTTACCAGTATATTCTGAGGCAAAGCACAAGTTTCCGAGTAATTTGCAGGTTCATCCTCTTGATGTCTAACCAATGAACGAAACTGCTTCACAATATTTTCCCTTGAAATCAAACACCCGTCACTGACTACATCTTTCGGAGACTTTATTTCATTTGACAAATAGTCATAGAAATAGGCTTTGAGAGACATCATGACTTTTCGCTCTGACGTCTTTCCAGACTCTCCATTAATGTGAAGAAAAACAATAATGGCGACAATAAAAATTATTAGGAGTAGGGTTAATTTTAGGAAACTAAGGGAAGTTCTTTTGATTGGCACAAACATCGCTATTCACTGACAATTGCAGATAATGACGATAATTGATACTGACTTAGTTATATACTGAAAACCATAGATACTGACAATGATAAATACTGAAAACGATAGGCACTGAAAACAATAGACACTGGTAACTAATAAATACTGAAGACGATAAACACTATAGACGAAATACTATGACGATGAAACAAGATACTGACAATAATAGACATGACAATGGCAGACACTGACGATGATAGACACTGGCGATTACAGATACCGACGATGAAACAAGTTACTGACGATGATGGACACTGACGATGAAACAAGATAATGAAGATGATAGACACTGACGATGAAACAAGATAATGACGATGAAACAAGATACTGACGATGAAACAAGATACTGACGATGAAACAAGATACTGACGATGAAACAAGATACTGACTATGATAGACACTGACGATGATAGACACTGATGATGATAGACACTGACGATGATAGACACTGACAATGATAGAAACTGAAGAGGATAGACACTGACGAGGATAGGCACTGACAATGATAGACACTGACGATGATAGGCACTGATGAGGATAGACACTGACGAGGATAGACACTGATGAGGATAGACACTGACGATGATAGACACTGACGATGATAGACACTGACGATGATAAACACTGACGATGATAGGCACTAACGATGATAGACACTGACGATGATTGACGCTGACGATGATAGACACTGACGATGATAGACACTGACGATGATAGACACTGACGATGATAGACACTGACGCTGATAGACTCTGACGATGATAGACACTGACGATAATAGATACTGACAATGATAGACACTGACGATGATTGACACTGGCGATGGTAGACACTGACGATGATAGATACTGACGATGGTAGACACTGGACGATGATAGACACTGACGATGATAGACACTGACGATGATTGACACTGACGATGGTAGACACTGACGATGATAGATACTGACGATGATTGACACTGACGATGATAGATACTGACGATGATTGACACTGACGATGATAGACACTGATGATGATAGACACTGACGATGGTAGACACTGCCGATGATAGATACTGACAATGATAGACACTGACGATGATAGACACTGACGATGGTAGACACTGACGATGATAGATACTGACGATGATAGACACTGACACTTATAGACACTGACGAGGATAGACACTGACGAGGATAGACACTGACGATGATAGACACTGACGATGGTAAACACTGACCATGGTAGACACTGACGATGATAGACACTGACGATGATAGACACTGGCGATGATAGACACTGACGATGATAGACACTGATGATGATAGATACTGACAATGATAGACACTGACGATGATAGACACTGAAAATTACAAATACTGACGACGAAACAAGTTACTGACTATGATAGACACAGACGATGAAAGAAGATACTGACGATGATAGACACTGAAAATTACAGATACCGACGATGAAACAAGTTACTGACTATGATAGACACAAATGATGAAACAAGATACTGACGATGATAGACACTGACGATGAAACAAGATACTGATGGTGATAGACACTGACGATGAAACAAGATACTGACGATGATATAGACACAGACGATGATAGACAGTAATGATGAAAGACACTGACAATGATAGACACTGACGATGATAGACACTGACGATAATAGACGATGATGATTACAGATACCGACGATGAAACTAGTTACTGACGATGAAACAAGATACTGACGAATATAGACACTGAAGTTGATAGACACTGACGATGGTATCGAATGACGATGATAGACACTAACGATTACAGTTACCGAAGACGATAGATACGGAAGACGATAGATACTGACGATTTTATTTTTTTATTTTAGTAGGGCTTTAACATCTGCTTCGGAACCAAAGGCCATATCGCTCACGTCAAAAGTAAATTAAATAGAAGGGACTGGAAGAAGCAGTCAGAGAGGAAAGTGGCTCCATGAACAAAGTCACTTACCACCGTCGGTGACAATGCTCATGGATGCAGAAAAACTACTCCGTGAATGCACTAACTTACCAAGGAATGTGACGAAACGGGACACAAGCACCGGTGGCTGCACTCACGGATGGAAGAGGAAAATGAAGAGGTGATAGTAAATGAAGCCTACGAGCCTACCTAACACAAAATCTAAGACCTCGTAGTTGAAGAGCATAACCCTAGCGCTATCCTCTAAAACTGCAAGTAGCGTTAATAGATACTGACGATTACCTAAACTGACGATGATACCTAATGGAGATGATAGACACTGACGATTACAGATACTGTTTTCTAATGAATGTCAGTACTGAAGACCATATACACTGACGATGATAGATACTGAAGACGATAGTCACTGAAAACAATAGGCACTTCAAACAATAGGCACGGCCGCACGGGTAACTTATAGATACTGAAGACGATAAACACTATAGACGATATACTATGACGATGAAACAAGATACCAATGAAAATAGACATTGACGATGATAGACAATGACGATGATAGTCACTGACGATGATAGATACGGACGATTATAGACACAGAGAATTATAGACACTGACGATTTTATACACTGAAGATGATAGACACACAGCAGAGCTTCGTGATATACTGACGGTAACAATAGGGCACAGATGCAACAAGGCACAAACCATCAAAAACAGCTGTGAGAAACATATGATCAAATCCGGTTTCTATACAAGTGTTACCTCTATCTACCAGTGTTACCTCTATCTACCAGTGTTACCTCTACCCACCAGTGTTACCTCTACCCACCAGTCTTACCTCTATCAACCAGTCTTACCTCTATCTACCAGTGTTACCTCTATCTACCAGTGTTATCCTTATCTACCAGTGTTACCTCTATCTACCAGTGTTATATCTATCTACCAGTGTTACCTCTATCTACCAGTGTTACCTCTATCTAACAGTGTTACCTCTATCTACCAGTGTTATCCTTATCTACCAGTGTTATCCTTATCTACCAGTGTTACCTCTATCTACCAGTGTTACCTCTATCTACCAGTGTTACCTCTATCTACCAGTGTTACCTCTATCTACCAGTGTTACATCTATCTACCAGGGTTACCTCTATCTACCGGTGTTACCTCTCTCTAACAGTGTTACCTCTCTCTACCAGTGTTCCAGTGTTACCTCTATCTACCAGTGTTACCTCTCTCTACCAGTGTTACCTCTATCTACCAGTGTTACCTCTATCTACCAGTGTTACCTCTATCTATCTGTGTTACCATCGACAAAAAAAGCAAAAATTTCAATTATTACTGTAGGGTTAATAAAACTAGGGCAAAGACATCAATTTCCGGCTATTGCCTTATTCCGGCCTGATAATAACACAAATAAATGAAATAAGAAATAGAATATTGTAAGCGTATAAATGGGAAGTTCCGATGCATTAACTAATGTTTCACATATATTTTATAGTTGATTAAATCATTATATTCCAAATTTATATGAATGGTCGGATTATTGGGGGACTTCTCAATAGTCCGACGCCCCATTAGTCCGACGCCCCATTAGTCCGACGCCCCATTAGTCTGATGCCCCATTAGCCCGACGCCCCAATAGTCTGACAGTTCCATCTTTCTGTGTTATTTTTATTTTTTGATTAAAACAAAAAATATGATTAAATAGGTATACTCAATTAATAACTAATCTAAATAATAAATCAATTTTTCATTTCTTTCATTTTTAAAATTTTATATTACTCTTTCATTTTACTTTATTTCTAATAGTAATTTATTATGCAATCCATCACTTTATTTCATCATTTAATGTAGTTTGTTGTATCCGCTAGTTTGTTGTACTGCACACTTCATGATTGTTTAATGACCTGGCAGGGGGGTTCAGGGGGCGGCACGCCCCCATATATACATATATTTTATGTTAAATCAGTAATAAACTACAAAAGTATCGGACTAATGAGGTGTCGGACTAATGAATAGTAACCGGATTATTGAACTCACAACTCTTTTTTGGCCAGTAAGCCGGTTATGGATCGTCCACGGACATTTCGTCCACGGACATTTCGTCCATTGACAATTCGTCCACGAATTACTTTATTTTGTATTTTAAAGAGTATATGAGATATATTTCATATTATTTTTTACTGTTACATTAATAGCCAGGTGTAACTATGGTACATGGAAAACTGCCAGGTGGAAAACTGCCAGGCGGAAAACTGCCAGGTGGAAGACTGCCGAAGCAGAAAACTGCCAGGCAGAAAACTGCCAGTCACTTATTGGCAATTTAATCAGTTTTGTCAATAATGACATTTATTTTATAAAAATGCCGTTCGCCTTTCGTTAAGGAGTTAAAGGGTTATTCATTTTTACAAAATAAAAATAATAGTTAAATGTACATAAATTGATTAGAAAAATATATAAAATATATAATTAGATAAATAGTACAGAAATTAATCAATTAAAGTATAGAAATTGTAAATATAACCTCTCTTAGAAAATACTAAGAGAAGAAACAAAGGAATAATTGTATTAGGGACAGAGTAAAATTTCATTGCTTACACAACGCGTCTTTACATTATCAGTTCATAACGGGTTTAGTGTCTAATTATTTCGTTTTGTGTTTATAATTTGAGAATTTAACACATCTTCAACCCTGCAAATCATTCCCTATAGCATAAACATATTTACCATGTGGTTTAATGGTTTTAATGTGGCAATGGAGTATGAATATGTGTTATCCACATTGAACCAATTTAACCATCATAAAAACACATAAGTAACATGTGGTTATGCCTTTTTAACACCATATCATAAAAAAAACATATCAAATAGTGATTTTATACACCACATCATATCCACATGTAAATTACCATACTTATAACAGGTGTTTACCAAGTGTTAATTACCACATTCATAGCAACATGTTAAATACCATACTTATAAGTCATAACATATGGTAACCACATATTATTTACCATATTACCACGTAAAACAAGATGTAATAAATATGGTATCCATTTGACCATTTCCAAAAATATGCATTGATTTAAATGTGTAAGTGCCACATGGTATACACATGTAATTGTTTGTAGGGAAGCTTTAATATTCTCTTGTACTCACAATGAAAAATCTTTGATTGATGTTCGTGAAATATTTAGAATTTGCAACCCAACATCAATGATTATTAAAGTGCTATTACTTACCTAATTCTCTGACAATTTCACTCGATCGAATTGATTGCATATTAATTAATAATACTTTTTACATATAAATGAAAATTGTTAAAATGAATGTGTTGTGTTAACGACATGGAGAATAAAAATGTAAATGTAATAACTACCTAATATACATATAAGTTGATTTAACATTCATTTAATTTATTGTATAATTTAAAATTATATTATTGTGAGAATATCTAATTATCTAGTATTCACAAATCAGTACACAGGGTTTAACGTTTGCTTCGTAACCAAAGGCTATATTTCTGACGTCAATAGGAATTAAAAACAAGAGACTATATCCGTAACTGAACATGTTTTTAAAATTTATATAACTTTGAAAATAAGTTAAAATAGTAATTATAAAATCCTTATGTGTACTGAAGTTTGGTTTACTGAGTGTTTAATAAAGTAGATTTGTTGAAATATTATTTTTCTTTGAATATTATTTAAGTATTTCAATATCTATGTAGTTATTACTGTAAAAATGAATGTCCCCTTAACCTCTTAAAGAAGAACTAACGCCGTTTTTTATAAATTAAAATGTGTTTATGACTAAAGAATATTTCAGGTATAAAGTCAAAAAATATACATGTATCGCCAATAAGTGACTGGCAATTTTCCGCCTGGCAGTTTTCCGGACACCAATAAAATAATTACAATAGAGGTAAAAACTAATTATTTTATATGGTTTTAACATTAGTCTGAAAATATTGAACAGTACGGAAACAAGAATGGTTTTACGTTTATATAATTAAACGTAACACTAAAATATACCAATATCTAGCTAATTCTTTTATATCATATTTAAATATCAATCACTTGTTTAGTAGTGTATGCATTTTATGAATTCACTGTTGAAAAAAATGTTGTAATTAAAAACTAATTTCTGAACCAATAATCTTCCAATAAGCTAATCTGAGTACGAATACTGATGTTTATGGTAGTTATTGTGAAAATACACCGTAAAAATTGTAGTTATTGTGAATATAGAAAAAAGTCTCGTTTTTTATAGTTATGTATCACTAACATCGAGACATGCCTCGCTATTATTACAGATTTTATAAGACCGGGGTACAATGAAAGCGAGGCCTGCCTGCATATCATTAAATAAAGTATTCAGTTTTTTTATTTGAAGGTTGCGATAAGAATTAAGGCAAAGACCACAAATTTCTAATTACCATCAAAAAGGGGAGTTTTCTACTTGTATATTGCAGAATATATATAAATAGTATATAATAAACAATATGTACACATTATAATTATTATACAAAATAAAGCATTTCGTGGACGAACTGTCCGTGTACGAAATGTCCGTGGATTAAGGGCCCCGCGCACGAGCGTTCTTCGCCACTCGGCGATTGGTGCATGACCCTAAAATAGCATTAACTCTCGGGTAAGTGGGCACACGAGCGTTCTGTGCCGCCTGGCAGAGAGACGGACAATTCTGGACGCAGGGTAATACGTTCCCTTGACGGCTGGTGACTGCCGCATTACCAGTCATTTCTATTAAATCTACGTGTGGGTGTGCACACGGACGGTTTGTTGCCGCAAGTAAATAGTAGAGATTGAAACGTTTTTATTGAACATAAAAGAAAGAAATTTTTGTCCCTACATTTTAACAGTTTTTGAGTTATTAAAAAGAAATAATAAAACGAGAAAACAGAGTTAATTCAGGTATTTCTTTATCGATCAAGCCCTTATGAAGTTAATATAAACTTTTTAAATGAATATCTACCGATACGTTGGTAACCGGTATACGTAATAATAACAATTACTTTACAATTTTGATCTGTTTAGGTATAGTGTGACTATTTAGATAGCCAACAGTATGACTACAGTGTAACTAGTAAAGTATAGTGTGACTGGTACATGCTACATGTCACTCTCTATGCATCTGGGTTAATTTACCATTGCGGCACACCCTTGTGTGCCCTGGCCATGCGACTGCATTCATTTGACGTTGCGGCGATGGAACGCTCGTGTGCGGGGGCCCTATATGTCCGTTGGACGAAATGTCCATGCACGGGTTATGGAATATTGACGACTATATCATGTAACATTGCATAGTGTTACAGCCGGTAAGATAATAATATTGCGAACTTATTCCATTTGATCATCATAAGATCTTTCTTAAATCATAATCCAGCTTATCAAACTAACTTCATATTGCAAATTTATGTCGTTGACGGTAAATGGGTGGTCAGATTTTAAAAGGTCCTCTCCACTCTAAAATAAAAAAATGAGGAAATTACTTTAATTTGTAGAGCTAAGAAGAAATGTAACATATTCCCAAAACTAACTGACTAATACTGATTGAAAAAGCTTGAGTGTTTTTAGAACAAATACAAAAGGATCATTTAGTGGTATTATCAGGGAAACAAATTATGAATACAGTTAGAATATTCATTACAAAAACCGTGGATTTTTCAGTCAAAATTTTGAGATATGGCACCGTTGTTTAGGATAAGCCCCGCCTTTTTGTAGTAACTAAAAAAGATGCCAATAAGTTAATAGTAAATGAAAATAAAGATAGCAATTAGTGAATTTTGATGAATATTCAAAGATGGTATCAATTAAATTATTTTGTTTATTAATGTTTGAACATATACTTTAATGAATTATTTTGGTGAGTGAGTTTCAAATTCTTTATCAATTCTTTCGAAATCAAATAAATTAAATTCGTAGCATCGTATATTATATTTAACAACTCTTAACAATCAAGAGCAATAGCTCAATAACTAAGAGACTATCAAAGGCAGGATATCTTAAACAAATAAGAATAATTCTTTCGATCAAACTATATTACACCTCTGAACCTAATGGAATATCGCTAAAATGATCGAAATACTGCAAATCTATCAAAAAGACAGGTGTCATGATTTAAGTGGTGTAGTGTATGGTCAAATTTACCAAAGTTTCTGTTTGTAATATTTTAATATTCATAATTTCGTTATATGTAAATATTATTTTTTCGTATTTATTATTTTTTAACGGTACTTGAAGTTTTATAGTATAGCGCTAGGGTTATGCTCTTCAACTACGAGGTCTTAGATTTTGTGTTGGGTAGGGTCGTAGGATTAAAACTATCACATCTTCATTTTCCTCTTCAATTCGTAAGTGAAGCCACCGGTGCTTGTGTCCTTTTTATCATATTTCTTTATAGTAGCTTTTCTGTATCCATGAGCTCAGTCACAGACTAATAGTTAGTGACTTCATTCATTGAGCCACTTTCCATTATGACTGTTTCTTAAAGTTCCTTGTATTTATTTTGCCTTTTGTTCCGATGTTACGTGAAACCACCAATTTCATAATGTAAATTTAATCACAGAATTCTTGGATTTGAGATTTACTTTAAAGGAACAGAAATTGAAGATATTATTTTAAGTATTTATTTTGCAATCATCTAAGAAAAAGGTATGGAGACTGTAGAATCAGAATTCCAATATTAACCTTGTCCCTATGATATTCTGATCTGGCAACTGTCCTTGTAGAGTCGTGGACGATCGTAGGAGCTTTGTAGAATTTCGAGTAATTGTGTATGATGCTGAAATTTCATCAACTTTCCCAATTATTAGCAAATGTGCAATACCTAAAAACTGCAATTTTTATTTTTGAAATCTTCATCTATAAATCTATACTATTGACCTAGATCATAGATTGTTTTGAAATATGCATATTTAAGGTTACACTATAACTAATGAGTAATGACCTAGATTTAGACATTTAAATTAATTTATCTTAATTTTTCAATTGGCAGCTATATACAATTACAATGTGTAAAAAAGAAAAGGGCATCTATAAAATTTACAGATTTAAAATTACTATACTATGTTTAGTTCTATTTAGCCGATATTAAAGCTGAGCTCAATAGGATTTTTGAGTTCTATTTAGTAGTGGATTCAATTTTCATTTAATTCGAATCCAGATTAAATAACTTACTGAGGAATAATTTATTTACTGAAGTAAGTTAAGATTCAGTTTCATAAAACTGGGACATCAAAATCTACCGAGAAGAGATTCTATAGGTGTCTCGAAAGCTATATAGGGTGTTCCCATTATATAGGGTGGCTCGAAAAAAAAAGAATCGAATTTGTAAGGTAAAAACTATATTAGTATCGTATAAGAGTTAAAATATTAGGATAAAGAATCAACTGTTGACAAAATAATTTTTACAAATAAATTTCATTTCAAATTGAAATAAATTGAAACACACTTATATGTTTGAAAGATTGTTATATGGGAAATTAGACTCTGCCAGCAGTTATGATAGCAGTTAGTTTTCTATATAGTATTATATACTTAAATGAATATACTGTCAGTTTGATGGAATCTATGGCGTTGAGGTTTTTTTTTGATAGTAGTAAATAAAATATTGCATCTAATCCAGTTACATTTGAAAATACAGAACAAATCTTAAGAAACTCACAACAGTAAGCTCAAATTTAATTAATCAGATAATTATAACAAATAAACTCAATCAATTTACATAGTTCTAAACATTATAATCGAGATGATTTTCTTAAACTAAATTATTATTTAACACCATACTTGAGAATTACAAAGATAATAAGAGTTTTATATATCTATAGATTACTGATGGAGCTTTTTATTATATTTAAGCATTTAAGTTTTGTTTGGTGCCCTTTTTCTTCAGCTTTCTTTTGTATCTCTTCTCAACTTCTTGTTCTTCTTTTCAATTCCTTCTGCCTTGCATAGCCATGGTAAGCATCCTAGTGGCTAGTGCATGGAGCGAACTTCCACTATCCCCTCTTTTACGATGTCTTCTTCACTTTGGATCACCTCGTTGTGAATAGGGAAAACTTTGTAACACCTAAAATAATAATAGTAATCGGTCAATCGTGTTGCAACTTCTTTGGATCTATCATTAGCGCAACCATCGATAGCTAATATTGTATGCCGTCTTATAAATAATTTTAAAATGATAGGTTAATGGCTCGTGTGGGTATATGGGAGAAAGCTTTATCTCCGTAATGTCAATAGTGACAAAATCTTTACTTTACTGTTTATAGTAAAGTAAACTAAGTAAATACACCAAACATTAAAACAGTAGAGGTTACTTTTCATCACTATCGAAGCTACCTTGAAGAGGTAGCTCCCTCTATCACTATAGGGAGAATTAGGGGGGAGGGGGTAAATTTCAGCCGAAACGAAATATATAGCTAATAACTGATTGTTGTTGTGGATGTAACTAATCCATGGTGAATTTAATATCCTAATATTCAGTACAGTTATACAAACTGTCTTTGGCATGAATCATCATAATTTATAAAAATATATACTATTAGTGTTTCACAATATTTGTATATCCCATTTGTGGACTCAGCGGTTTTGGCCAAAAAAAAAAACGAAATATCTCCTTTAAAAATAGTTTAATCTACTTCTCGCAATAGCTAGTTCAATTTTTCTTTAAAGCCACTCACTTGCTGGATATATTAACTTCCATGGAATAATGAAAATTAGAAGAGATTGAATTATAAAAAATTGGACAGTTTTTTCGTTTCAATACCACAAGTGCTTTGCAAACTAAGCCTCAAAAATTTAGTGTCCTCTGATAGCTAAGAGAGAGTTAAATAATTCGAGAATATAGACATTCCCTATTGGCATATACCATTATCTATGAAATATTGTAAGTTGAACAGGATTGTGATACGTATAATATAATTACCTCTCAAAAGAATTCATTTAATAAGCTTAGTTCATAAAGAACGCCTACCACACAGGTTTGCAAATAAACAACACTATTGCAATTACTGAATTTGAGTAAGTATTCAAATAAACCATGACAACACCGATAATAAATGTTACTAAGCATGTGGTTGGTATTACTCAATATGCGCTAATATATTAAAATCGCACAACAATTAACTCTTAAACAAATTAGCGAACAAAGAAATTTGTCAAGAAACATCAGAAGTTCAGCTTATGTTTTTACTAGAAACGGTAGTATTAAGTTCCTAATTTATAGGTAGACTCGTAGACATCATTTCCTGTAACCTCTTCATTTCCCTCTACCTCTGTTTAAGTGCAGTCACCATTGTTTGCGTTACTATTACTAAGTGATTGTATTTACCGGAGTAGCTTTCCTGCATTCTTTAACTTTGGTGATAGGTGAATTAGAAATCCCTTCTGTAATAATCCTTTCTTCAAAGTCCTTTATAAAATTTCAAACTGATGACTGTATACTTTTATAGGTGGAACTACAGTTTAATCAAATATTAAAGAAGTGTAAATCAGTTAAAAAATCCGTATCTATTAATATTATTGTAAAACAAATTAGAGAGGAAAAGTCAATTGTGAGGAAAAGCCAACTTATATACTTGTTACGTTTTCATTCTTATAGATTGGTAAGGGATACTGGATATAGAATTATTTGTGAATATGAAAATTATTTCTTAATGCGGATGGAATATGATGTACAATATAAATATAGTGATGCTTCAGATGCATAATATATAGTGATCAGGAGAAATTTAATTTATTGATATTTCTATAATGTTTATATATTAATTTGGTTAACGTAACCTTCAATTTTGTTTGATCGCTATATACTTTATTTCATTTATTTTAGTAAGGGTTAACGTCTGCTTCAGTCACATCGTGACTATTTCATTGACGTCAAAAGGAAATTAAATACGAAGGACTGGAGGAAGCAGTAAGAAAGAAAAGTAACTCCTTGAACAAAGTCACCTACCACCGTCAGTGACTATTCTCATGGATGCAGAAAATCTACTCCGTGAATGCAGTCACTTACCAAGGAATGTGGCGAAAAGGAACACAAGCACTGGTGGCTGGACTCGCGAATGGAAGAGGAAAATGAAGAGGTGATAGTAAACGAAGCCTATGAGCCTACCTAACACAAAATCTAAGACCTCGTAGTTGAAAAGCATAACCCTAGCGCTATCCTCCAAAACTGCAAGTAGCGTTAAAAATTGACAAAGATAATATAAATGGTAAAAAAGAAAAAAAGACAATACCTAATCCTAATTACAACAGCTTGGGGCCTATGGGACGCCATCCCTCTTCTCTTCCATTCACCACAGCTTCAAGATAGAGCTACTGGGGCTAATAAGCATGCGTATGATTAAAATGTTCAATTGCAAGGTGTTCTGTCTCATCATCTAGATTTCATTAACTCTTTTCTTTCTGACTGCTTCTACGAAGTCACTTGTATCTTTTTTACTTCATCAATATGAGTTAGAGTAGAATGCAGAATCTTTGAACCTCTAGTCCGATTAAAAACTAATATGAAAATTTCTTTTGGGTTGGAAGTAAATGACGGGCTAGCAATATAATGTGTACTTATTAATAAAAATAATTACGAGTTTATTAAGCATTTTGAATACGAAATATGGTTAGATTCTATTTTTACATAAGTATTTAGAGAATAATTGTCTATATATTAAACAAATATCTTTACAATACTTGTGTTATCTATACAAATAAATTTATTGAGGTATTAAGTCAAAGAGGTGTTTCCTCTGTAAAATATAAATGGAAATCCTAACGAAATCTTTCGATTTTCAATCTTTAAAGTAAAATTCCGTAATTAGTTTCCTTATTGGGCTACAATTTGAAGTTTGTTTCAGAGTCCAGACGAATCTGATGAATTTAAAAGATTAGTAACGTTTTTTACGGAATCCCTAAGAAAATACAGGAGAGGTTTTTAGGCTGTTCTCAAAGCTGGTCTCATCAATCATTGAAATTCACATTATTCCAGATTTTTTATGATGCTCTTAGAGTGTATTAAATGTAAAAACTAAGCTTTAATTTTAGTTTTGGCCTTCCTAACTGATCGTACAGTGCCGAAGGTTAATATATGGAAAGATTGATAAATATTAAATTTAAGAATGACAAATAATTTGCTGTGTTATTCAGAAGCTATTTTTTTTTGCTTATATAGATGAAAGAATGAAGATGAATTGAAAATCAATTCAGAGACAATAAAGGAATGAAAACATAGATTCATTTATTTCCATCATAATTAGATACATTATTTAATCTGTTGCTACACAGGTTACCGTGTTACCGCATTTACATACTGTTTCAAATTTATGAGAAATAGACGCCAAGTATTATAATTCAGCGAAACAATAATGAATATCGATATTTCGTCAAAAGATTAATATTTTTAAATACTTAAATCGAAATGTTAAGTTTGTATATTACTATGACATAATTTAATGGACACCATCTTTGAATATTCAATTAAAATTCACTAATTGGTATCTTTATTGTCCTTTACTATTAACTTATTGGCATCTTTTTTAGTTACTACAAAAAGGCGGGGCTTATCCTAAACAACGGTGCCATATCTCAAAATATTGACTGAAAAATCCACGGTTTTTGTAATGAATATTCTAACTGTATTCATAATTTGTTTCCCTGATAATACAACAATCAACTGTTACAATGATTAACGAAGAGTTAGAATAAAGGTTCATTTATAGTGTTAGTGAGGTTATTTAAACTCAACGTTGAAGGTTTTATCAGGTTTCAAGCTTTCGAATAGAAAGATTTCTATTTCTATAATCTCATGATAATATGGATTTCCCGTTTAGTTTGAATCTTTTCCATCAAGTGTTAGTTAGGGATATGATTTAGTTGTTTCGTTTCATTTCTGTAACTTTGGGTAATTATACATTTTGTTTCAAATTCATCTTTCGGCAAATCTTCACTTCGGCAAATTTGAGTTTCAGCAAATTCATATTTGGAGAATCCGATTCAGCGAATTAGTTTTCGGTGAATTTGATTTCGGAAAATTCGTTCTCAGCAAATCCACCGGAAATCCATGTAAATACCCATACTTTAACTTAAATATATTCTAACTATTATCCATCAAAATATATACCTATTAAGAGTGTCCGAGAAGTCGCACACAAAGTAGATTTTTATAGAATGCTTTTCATGCTATTGATCATAATCATAACAAATTGTTCAACCTTTGCATTGACCATTGCTTCATGAAATATTTCTTTTACTCTATTGAGGGTTTCAGTGCAGAACCATTGGTATTCGGTTGTCATTGCAAAAATTAGAATGTTATGAGCTATAATTGAAATATGAATAGAACTATGTATTTCTACACAAACCTACGAAATAACATTTCTTTTAAAAGGGCTTTGAATTTTTATATTGCTAATTTCCTGTGGTTAACCAACCCTCTCAGAAATTTCATTTTATATCATCTTGAGACACATTATTTCTTTTTAAACCCATACTTCTGTTATTCAATGTATAGAACTAGCTACTAATAGTGAGGATAGTACCTCGCATAGGCATATGACTGAATGATCTCTTGTTTTAGTGCATAGATGATCTGATAAGAACTAGCTAGACCCTCCTCCTAGTCACACATATTAACGGTGCTTTCACCACTTTCCAATTACTCAACCTTAATGCCATACTTGCTAACAGTGTATTTTTATATTTGTGCCAAATAAAATTGAACCGGTCATTACCCGCTTTCATTCATGTGTAACTGATAGGAAAGTTGCTAAATAATCGAAATAAAGAAATAATCAATAAATTCTGAAGGGACCAATTTACATATAGTCCCATTAGAATCTAAAAGCCTACAGTCAGTTCTCAAACTGAAGAATTGACCATAAGAAGTATATGGTTTTTCATAGAAATCCACATGGTACGCTTTTCACAATAGGACAAACAAACGACCAAATTTTTTTCAGAATTTTGAGCAGCTCATCAATAGATGGTGCTTTGTTCAATAAATATTAATTTAACAATCACTATTTAGACGAATAAAATATATTGTATTTTTATATTTAGGCTTGATTCGAATAAAATATACCATTTACTCCAGTAACTACATATAACTGATAATTATCATTAGAAAACTAAGCATTATACCTTCATTTTTCTCGTTTCCCGTGATATAATCATGAATTTATAAATCTTCACACGGATCATAGCTAAAGGCTGCAAAATCTGAAAAATAAGCAGTGTACAATAAATCCATTTCATCGTCCGACAGTTCGCTCATGTAGTCAGCGTAGGATCTCTCCATGTAGGAAACATTCGCTCTGTATTTAGGTATTCCTTCTTCAGTAGTGTTGTTATCTGTGCTAGCTTTGGTATTCCTCTTTATTTCTTTTTCTCTTTTAGAAAGTACAGCCAAGTGGAGGTTATACAGGGGTGGTAATTTCAAAAGCTTCTCCATGAAGAGCGTATCTTCCTCCAGTGACTCTAACTGGAAACCGACAAACAATGTGTGAATAAGTAACGGTTAATTACAATAAGTTAATTATTATAAGAGACTAATCAAATTAAAAAATAATTGAAATTTATTTATTTCAATGAAATTGATATAATATATCACATAGACCACAGTGGTCATCAATATAAAAAATAAAGAACTATCCCCCAAAAAACGCTCACCTTGACAATGAGGTCGAATTCCATTTCACAAGTTCTGCACCTCAAACCTTGTTGCGCGTAGTGTATCTCAATGTCTTTTAGGCAGTCCAAATCTCTTTTGCATTTGAAAATACTCTCCGTAATCGCTAAGATAAAACCTCTGAACGTAGGAATCTCCAGATCATCTTCATCTAATATCTGCGGAGCTTTGACGTTTTGATGACATTTTAAAGATTTCCTTTGATCTTCAGGTAATAGTTCATTCATTTTAGCTCTGACTTTGTCTGGAGACATGGTTGAAAATTTGATCATTCGTTCGTGCAACTCTGGCATTCTCTTTAGATAATGGCTTCCATGCTCAACTTTGTTCATGTAGCAAGACAAAGCTCTGTAAAACAGTAAGGTAATTTGGTACTGATATTTAAAAGCTTCATATAATGAAATCTAGGTTTTGAACGTACTTGACATGTAGGGAAAACCGGTATAAATAGAACGATTTTCAGTTGAATTGAAAATTCTTAAAAATTACAGTTCCTTTTCACATATTGAGCATATCCTTACGTATGCAATAAAATTATTTTCGATTTTAGTTAATATAAAAATTATATAGATTTTAGTGAATATGAAAATTATATAACACAGAAACAGTCATGAACAAAATGATAAATGTTTACTCATGTTTCATAAAAAAATCGGTGAATAATAGATACAATACATTATCTGAAAAGAGATTTCTGTTCAACTTAGTATTCTAATAATTAATCTTCGTGACATTTATACTAGCATAACCGTCAGGAGCCTAAAATTGAGTTTTGTCTATGAAGTACCGGGTGTTTTCCAGTACAGTTTCAGAAGTATCTTGGCCTATGTAATACAAGATTTGTATAGTGCGAGGATGGTCTACTACCTGGGTTTGCTGCACTCTCAATCAGTGTTTATTTTTTCATCTACATGCTCACTCACCTTTTGAAAGGATGTCGAACAACAGCAACCGCTAGATTATCCTCCCTACTCCAATCTCTAAGATCTTCGGGAGTGGTTGCAGGAAGGGAGTATTTCCTGAGGAGAGTGTGGTTTTCATAGCTACCCAGCTCCTTGGCGTAGTTGTTCATCACAGAGAACATATGAAGAACATTCAAGTACGTTATGACACTAGAGGAACCTGCCTATATGAGAAAAATTTCAGTTAATAGTCTCATGATATTTTTAGAAGGTAAGCAAAAATCAATATATTTTACCTTTGCGTTTTTACACATTAGTATATTGTGGGTTTCATCGTAGTAGTATGCCAAAGACTTTACGGGAGTAGTGAGTTCAATTGGCGGATCTTTTTGACATACTCTACGTACAGATTTCACTCTCTCCTTCATTACGTGAAAACGTTCATCATCCTGTAAAGATAACACGGATCTATTGATACCATGAAAATAAATTACATGGTGCTAAATAAATCAGAATATTGATGTTCTAATTTTTCAAACATTATTCCATCAGCAAATATAAAAAATAAAGATGAACTGTAGTGCCTTAATTTACAGTAATATCTGTTAAAATATACTCGTGGCGATACAGAAGCGCCATTGGTAAGTTATTCAGTGACAGAGAATTCTATATTTAAATTAAAAAACAACAACTATTAGACACTATTTTCAGGAAAGCTCATATTTAGTATTTTATTAACTACATTTTATTCAAATTGGAGACTTAACTGGACCCTCAAACGGATTGTATATAATTTTTATTGTGAAAATAATAAAGTGTGGAAATAGTAATAGCCAGAAATAATAATAATACCGAATTGCCAGAAAAAGCTACAATTTCAAAGATATAATTAATTGAGGATTTTAGTTTGGCTATTTTGAGTGAGTTCGAAGAGATTGTTTATGTCTACCCTCTCTAATTGACTGGCAATAACTGCCAACTGGAATCGGTAGACCAAAATAATAAATGTACTGGCACATTAAAAAATCTCTCGATGGTTAACTAATGTTTCCCTTCATCCGGCCAGTGCTGTTTAGCAACTGTCGGCAAAATGTCGTTTTAATTGCAATAGTACAAAACTGTTCAACAACTGTTGTTCCAGTGTCGTTTACCTTACATTTGCCCAGTGTATAAACGCACTGGCGTGCCCATGCCAAATCGTACATTTACCGACGTTGCCCAGTAAGCTGTAAGTGCTTTATTTACTGGGCTATTCAAACATGGCTCAACTTGTTACAATATAATTTATCAAATTTTACAGAGCATCGAAAATTGAGCCCGATGACAATTGAGCCCATTACAATAGGGGATGAAACAATTAAGCTCCAAGACAAAACTTGAACCCAGGACAATTGAGCCCATAATAAATTTTGGAAAGCGGACACAATAATAAAGAAATTTCACTTTCTCATTATATTAGCAATGGTTAATACAATAGACTCTGATAAAAAAAAAACGAACATCCCGGAGTAATAATAGGTTACTTTTGTATACGTGTATTATATTTTAGCTTTAACTAAATCTTTATCATGGTTGACGATTGTTGAAATGGTCTTATTTGTTCGTACATACCTTTCTCTTGTCGTCAAATTTGATTTTTCAGTTTTTATACGTTTAAATTTATGTTCAGCGTGATTTATTGATTTTATTGTTTGAACAATTGTTCTTGTATATTCAAGACCCTTCTGCAAGACCATCCGATGATAGATGCTGGAAATAGCGCAAATGCCATCATTTCACTGATTCAAAATCGGAAAACACTTTTGTTGTTTCCTCTGAATATCGAGGAAGGGTATGAATTTTCAAGCTATAATATACAACTGCGTTATTTAATTGGTGTAACATTTCTGTCAGAAATATCTATTTTTGAGTCGGTTTTTTGGCGCGGGAGAGTTGAGTGGAGCTTTGCATCGGTCTGTACCACCCTTCATATGCATTAGTAGTACCTACGAGACAGATCTTCAAAGACACAATTTTAGACACTCCAGACACCTGGTTTGAAAAGAGAATTTCAAAACAAAAAACAAAACAAAACAAACTTTATTCAGGAAAAAAAATATAAAATAAACATGAAAACACATTTATATGAAAAATTACAAAGTTAAAAATATCAAAGAAAATAAATTTCTGAAGCCCGTCCTGGTACCTTAAAGGGGCAGTTCAGTCAATTTTTGTTTTCATAATATTAATGTTGAACGATCACTTAGTAAGAATAAAGCATTTTTGTAGAATTAAACGGTTGAAAAAAATATAATAAGTGATATATATCATATTTTATAAATTCGATTTAGTTCCTGCGTCCTCCTACAGATGGCGCCACCACTCTGTACTATTTGTTTACATTTTACAACTGATATCATGTGAACAATTTTTCTATCAACAGTATTAACAGGTAATTTATGAAGAGATGGTTTTCTTTTCAAAACTAAATCTAATTGACTCGAAGGACAGTTTTCAATTTCACAAATTCTTTTCACCCTTTTCATAAGTTAATAACCGATTCAAGTCTGGGACTGGTTATCATTTTGTTTACGTACCACAATGATTAGTTACGCGGTCCTCCGCAGTCCACAGATGGCGCCACTAATTTACAATATACTTTTTATACAAACATTTCTAAAATCAACGAATATTCTAATATTACATAAATAAATATACTAAATCGATTTAGGACCAATTTGGCGATAGTTTGATTTTGACTGAACTGCCCCTTTAAATAGGTATTATTGGGCAATTAAAAAAATGAAAGTTTAAAGCCAGATAAAATCACTCTTATCTTCATACATCCACACAATAATACATACGTAACAAACACACGCACACACCTATACATACATAAAGACACGCACACAGACACACCTATACATACATTAACACACGCACACAAACACACCTTTACATACATTGACACACGCACACAGACATACACATACATACACACTCAACTAAATACATTAACTACACATATAAAATTACACACATACACATAGCTAAACTTACATGTAACTACCTACTCTCATTTAAATATCACAGGTACAAACTATATATTAGAATACAGCCATTTCTTTAATTTCCACTTAAATTCTCCCACACAATGTGTATTTCTTAGTTCGTGAGGTAATTCATTCCACTTTTTTATTGCTTTAAATAAGAATTGTTCCTGAGTAACTGTTTTTCTTACATTTGGTAACAAGATATTGTCATTGCTTCTAAATAAAGAAATAAATTTCATTTATTTCTTTTGAATGGTCTTCCTATCGACAAAATAAACCCTAATAAAGTATTAAGTAAAAGTTACAGATTTTGTATAAAAAGGTAAAATCGTAATATTCTTGGTTGTAGCTAAGTTCGTTTTTTATCAGAGTTTATGGCATAAAGTTATAAAAGACTACTGCTATTGTAAAAACAAAGTAGGGGAAGGTGGTCATCAATGGGACAAAATACACAAAAATATAGTTATTTCATTTAATATGATCAAAATATGAACAACAACAAAAATATACCTAATATAGATATTCCTTTATAAAATGAAACTAACTAGAATGCTATCACATATTCTGGTGACTAGAAAAAAATTAAATAAAAAACAAAAATAATTGTCCCATTGTATAACAGCACTGGTGAACAATGGGACGTGCCCTGGTGAGCAATGGGACAGTTCATTCAACTATTAAATTGTTGAAGTTATACTTGAATTTCAAGTTCGAATTATCTCTTTATGTTGTCCCACACTTAGTTGGTTCATACAATAGCAGTTTAATGTCCTCTAGCTTCACCGATTCCATGTCAGGAACATTTGGAAATGAGACTCATTGCACTTGAATTTTCGCCTTACATCAATATTTCGTATTCATCTTTTTCATCCTTTGGCTTAGTGAATTACACCAACAGAATACGTTTTAGAAGTCTCATCAAACTCTACAAGAACATAAATCTTTATTTCCAACGTTTTCCGTAGAGGTTTAAGTTCATCTAGTGAGCATATCTTCGTCCACTTCTTCAGACGAATGTATCAGTTAGATTAAGTTCTGTACCAGACCAAGAACAAGTTTACAGGACATATACGGATACTTTATAGTTTATGATATTTCGAAGGCCTTTTTGTGGCACCGTCAATAAGCTCTTCTTTCTCTGTTGTATCTGGTTTAATCATGCTGCGTCTTTTTCTTTTATTAGTGAAATTTGTTTTATATGTTGTGCTTTGTGATGACCTCAGATTGCTTAAGCCTTTGAACATGGTCGAAAGTCCTGTTTCAGCTGGAAGTTCTGTTTCTACAAGAAGCCCTGAAGCTACAGTTCACGTTATTGTATCAAAAATAGATATTTATTGATTCATATAGAATAACTAGACAGTTTGGTTGACAATATGTCACTGTCCCATTGTTAACCAAATTTACTGTCCCAATGATCACATAACGCCATTTTGAAAACATATGGGTATAGTGGTTCAACTACAAAAGTATAAAGGCAATCCTTTCATATAATCATAATTTACATATTATTTAATATTATGGAAAAATGCCGTAAGTATAATATACTAAAATAAAAAAATTATAACAATTGAAACACAGTACGAAAAATTTAGTTTTTCCCCCTCTAAAACATGTTTTTGCTTTTACACATAGCTGACTGCACCCCAACCGCTGAATGCAATGCGAGTGAATGCACTGAAGTGTGCCTAATTTACCATTAAGAAGTTGTTAAAAATTACCCTCAAATAAAAAAGTTATTGGGCATGTCCCATTGTTCCCAGTGTCCCATTGATGACCACCTTCCCCTAACACTTCTATATTGTGTCTGCCGTCACAATTTTTTCCATGAATAGGTTCAATTGACTTGGCCCAATTGTCTTTAGGCCCATGTGTCGGCGGGATTAATCTCTGGGCCCAACTGTCGGTTTAATTTGTTACATTGTGGGTTAACATGTTACAATATGGTTTAACTTGTCACAATATGGTTTAACATTCCAAAACATGGATGAGCTTATTAACTTACCAGTATATTACGAGGCAAAGCGCAAGTTTCCAAGTAATTTGCAGGTTCATCCTCTTGATGTCTAACCAATGAACGAAACTGCTTCACAATATTTTCCCTTGAAATCAAACACCCGTCACTGACTTCATCTTTTGGAGACTTTATTTCATTTGACAAATAGTCATAGAAATAGGCTTTGAGAGACGGCATGACTTTTCGCTCTGACGTCTTTCCAGACTCTCCATTAATGTGAAGAAAAACAATAATGGCGAGAATAAAAATGATTGAGAGTAGCGTTAATCTTAGGAAACCAAGAGAAGTTCTTTTGAATGTCACAAACATCGCTATTCACTGACAATTGCAGACCTGACGATAATTGATACTGATGATACTGACGATAATTGATATTGACTTAGTTATATACTGAAGACCATAGATACTGACGATGATAAATACTGAATATGATAGGCACTGAAAACAATAGGCACGGGTAACTTATAGATACTGAAGACGATAAACACTATAGACGATATACTCTGACGATGAAACAAGATACTGACAATGATTAGATCTGACGATGATAGACACTGGCGATGATAGACACTAACGATGATGGACACTGACGATGATAGAAACTGACGATTACCTAAACTGACGATGATATCTAATGACGATGATATAAACTGACGATGATATCGAATTACGATGATATCTATAATGACAATGATAGATACTGATGATTACAGACACTGAAGACGGAAGACATTGACGATGATATACACTGACGATGATAGACACACAACAGAGGTTAGTGTTATACTGATGGTAAAAATAGGGCACAGGTGTAGGTGATCCGGAAGTAAGCCTCAATAACAGATGTGAAAAACACCTGATAATATCCAACATCATTTTCGCAAAATATGTATTTCTTTTACTAGACACTCTTAACTCCTCTATCTGCCAGTGTGTTACCTCTATCTGCCAGTGTGTTACCTCTATCTGCCAGTGTGTTACCTCTATCTGCCAGTGTGTTACCTCTATCTGCCAGTGTGTTACCTCTATCTGCCAGTGTGTTACCTCTATCTGCCAGTGTGTTACCTCTATCTGCCAGTGTGTTACCTCTATCTGCCAGTGTGTTACCTCTATCTGCCAGTGTGTTACCTCTATCTGCCAGTGTGTTACCTCTATCTGCCAGTGTGTTACCTCTATCTGCCAGTGTGTTACCTCTATCTGCCAGTGTGTTACCTCTATCTGCCAGTGTGTTACCTCTACCTGCCAGTGTGTTACCTCTATCTGCCAGTGTGTTACCTCTATCTGCCAGTGTGTTACCTCTATCTGCCAGTGTGTTACCTCTATCTGCCAGTGTGTTACCTCTATCTGCCAGTGTGTTACCTCTATCTGCCAGTGTGTTACCTCTATCTGCCAGTGTGTTACCTCTATCTGCCAGTGTGTTACATCTATCTGCCAGTGTGTTACCTCTATCTGCCAGTGTGTTACCTCTATCTGCCAGTGTGTTACCTCTATCTGCCAGTGTGTTACCTCTATCTGCCAGTGTGTTACCTCTATCTGCCAGTGTGTTACCTCTATCTGCCAGTGTGTTACCTCTATCTGCCAGTGTGTTACCTCTATCTGCCAGTGTGTTACCTCTATCTGCCAGTGTGTTACCTCTATCTGCCAGTGTGTTACCTCTATCTGCCAGTGTGTTACCTCTATCTGCCAGTGTGTTACCTCTATCTGCCAGTGTGTTACCTCTATCTGCCAGTGTGTTACCTCTATCTGCCAGTGTGTTACCTCTATCTGCCAGTGTGTTACCTCTATCTGCCAGTGTGTTACCTCTATCTGCCAGTGTGTTACCTCTATCTGCCAGTGTGTTACCTCTATCTGCCAGTGTGTTACCTCTATCTGCCAGTGTGTTACCTCTATCTGCCAGTGTGTTACCTCTATCTGCCAGTGTGTTACCTCTATCTGCCAGTGTGTTACCTCTATCTGCCAGTGTGTTACCTCTATCTGCCAGTGTGTTACCTCTATCTGCCAGTGTGTTACCTCTATCTGCCAGTGTGTTACCTCTATCTGCCAGTGTGTTACCTCTATCTGCCAGTGTGTTACCTCTATCTGCCAGTGTGTTACCTCTATCTGCCAGTGTGTTACCTCTATCTGCCAGTGTGTTACCTCTATCTGCCAGTGTGTTACCTCTATCTGCCAGTGTGTTACCTCTATCTGCCAGTGTGTTACCTCTATCTGCCAGTGTGTTACCTCTATCTGCCAGTGTGTTACCTCTATCTGCCAGTGTGTTACCTCTATCTGCCAGTGTGTTACCTCTATCTGCCAGTGTGTTACCTCTATCTGCCAGTGTGTTACCTCTATCTGCCAGTGTGTTACCTCTATCTGCCAGTGTGTTACCTCTATCTGCCAGTGTGTTACCTCTATCTACCAGTGTGTTACCTCTATCTGCCAGTGTGTTACCTCTATCTGCCAGTGTGTTACCTCTATCTGCCAGTGTGTTACCTCTATCTGCCAGTGTGTTACCTCTATCTGCCAGTGTGTTACCTCTATCTGCCAGTGTGTTACCTCTATCTGCCAGTGTGTTACCTCTATCTGCCAGTGTGTTACCTCTATCTGCCAGTGTGTTACCTCTATCTGCCAGTGTGTTACCTCTATCTGCCAGTGTGTTACCTCTATCTGCCAGTGTGTTACCTCTATCTGCCAGTGTGTTACCTCTATCTGCCAGTGTGTTACCTCTATCTGCCAGTGTGTTACCTCTATCTGCCAGTGTGTTACCTCTATCTGCCAGTGTGTTACCTCTATCTACCAGTGTGTTACCTCTATCTGCCGGTGTGTTACCTCTATCTGCCAGTGTGTTACCTCTATCTGCCGGTGTGTTACCTCTATCTGCCAGTGTGTTACCTCTATCTGCCAGTGTGTTACCTCTATCTGCCAGTGTGTTACCTCTATCTGCCAGTGTGTTACCTCTATCTGCCAGTGTGTTACCTCTATCTGCCAGTGTGTTACCTCTATCTGCCAGTGTGTTACCTCTATCTGCCAGTGTGTTACCTCTATCTGCCAGTGTGTTACCTCTATCTGCCAGTGTGTTACCTCTATCTGCCAGTGTGTTACCTCTATCTGCCAGTGTGTTACCTCTATCTGCCAGTGTGTTACCTCTATCTGCCAGTGTGTTACCTCTATCTGCCAGTGTGTTACCTCTATCTGCCAGTGTGTTACCTCTATCTGCCAGTGTGTTACCTCTATCTGCCAGTGTGTTACCTCTATCTGCCAGTGTGTTACCTCTATCTGCCAGTGTGTTACCTCTATCTGCCAGTGTGTTACCTCTATCTGCCAGTGTGTTACCTCTATCTGCCAGTGTGTTACCTCTATCTGCCAGTGTGTTACCTCTATCTGCCAGTGTGTTACCTCTATCTGCCAGTGTGTTACATCTATCTGCCAGTGTGTTACCTCTATCTGCCAGTGTGTTACCTCTATCTGCCAGTGTGTTACCTCTATCTGCCAGTGTGTTACCTCTATCTGCCAGTGTGTTATCTCTATCTGCCAGTGTGTTACCTCTATCTGCCAGTGTGTTACCTCTATCTGCCAGTGTGTTACCTCTATCTGCCAGTGTGTTACCTCTATCTACCAGTGTTACCTCTATCTACCAGTGTTACCTCTATCTACCAGTGTTACCTCTATCTACCAGTGTTACCTCTATCTACCAGTGTTACCTCTATCTACCAGTGTTACCTCTATCTACCAGTGTTACCTCTATCTGCCAGTGTTACCTCTATCTGCCAGTGTTACCTCTATCTGCCAGTGTTACCTCTATCTGCCAGTGTTACCTCTCTCTACCAGTGTTACCTCTCTCTACCAGTGTTACCTCTCTCTACCAGTGTTACCTCTCTCTACCAGTGTTACCTCTCTCTACCAGTGTTACCTCTCTCTACCAGTGTTACCTCTCTCTACCAGTGTTACCTCTCTCTACCAGTGTGTTACCTCTCTCTACCAGTGTGTTACCTCTCTCTACCAGTGTGTTACCTCTCTCTACCAGTGTGTTACCTCTCTCTACCAGTGTGTTACCTCTATCTGCCAGTGTGTTACCTCTATCTGCCAGTGTGTTACCTCTATCTGCCAGTGTGTTACCTCTATCTGCCAGTGTGTTACCTCTATCTGCCAGTGTGTTACCTCTATCTGCCAGTGTGATACCTCTATCTGCCAGTGTGTTACCTCTATCTGCCAGTGTGTTACCTCTATCTGCCAGTGTGTTACCTCTATCTGCCAGTGTGTTACCTCTATCTGCCAGTGTGTTACCTCTATCTGCCAGTGTGTTACCTCTATCTGCCAGTGTGTTACCTCTATCTGCCAGTGTGTTACCTCTATCTGCCAGTGTGTTACCTCTATCTGCCAGTGTGTTACCTCTATCTGCCAGTGTGTTACCTTTATCTGCCAGTGTGTTACCTCTATCTGCCAGTGTGTTACCTCTATCTGCCAGTGTGTTACCTCTATCTGCCAGTGTGTTACCTCTATCTGCCAGTGTGTTACCTCTATCTGCCAGTGTGTTACCTCTATCTGCCAGTGTGTTACCTCTATCTGCCAGTGTGTTACCTCTATCTGCCAGTGTGTTACCTCTATCTGCCAGTGTGTTACCTCTATCTGCCAGTGTGTTACCTCTATCTGCCAGTGTGTTACCTCTATCTGCCAGTGTGTTACCTCTATCTGCCAGTGTGTTACCTCTATCTGCCAGTGTGTTACCTCTATCTGCCAGTGTGTTACCTCTATCTGCCAGTGTGTTACCTCTATCTGCCAGTGTGTTACCTCTATCTGCCAGTGTGTTACCTCTATCTGCCAGTGTGTTACCTCTATCTGCCAGTGTGTTACCTCTATCTGCCAGTGTGTTACCTCTATCTGCCAGTGTGTTACCTCTATCTGCCAGTGTGTTACCTCTATCTGCCAGTGTGTTACCTCTATCTGCCAGTGTGTTACCTCTATCTGCCAGTGTGTTACCTCTATCTGCCAGTGTGTTACCTCTATCTGCCAGTGTGTTACCTCTATCTGCCAGTGTGTTACCTCTATCTGCCAGTGTGTTACCTCTATCTGCCAGTGTGTTACCTCTATCTGCCAGTGTGTTACCTCTATCTGCCAGTGTGTTACCTCTATCTGCCAGTGTGTTACCTCTATCTGCCAGTGTGTTACCTCTATCTGCCAGTATGTTACCTCTATCTGCCAGTGTGTTACCTCTATCTGCCAGTGTGTTACCTCTATCTGCCAGTGTGTTACCTCTATCTGCCAGTGTGTTACCTCTATCTGCCAGTGTGTTACCTCTATCTACCAGTGTGTTACCTCTATCTGCCAGTGTGTTACCTCTATCTGCCAGTGTGTTACCTCTATCTGCCGGTGTGTTACCTCTATCTGCCAGTGTGTTACCTCTATCTGCCGGTGTGTTACCTCTATCTGCCAGTGTGTTACCTCTATCTGCCAGTGTGTTACCTCTATATGCCAGTGTGTTACCTCTATCTGCCAGTGTGTTACCTCTATCTGCCAGTGTGTTACCTCTATCTGCCAGTGTGTTACCTCTATCTGCCAGTGTGTTACCTCTATCTGCCAGTGTGTTACCTCTATCTGCCAGTGTGTTACCTCTATCTGCCAGTGTGTTACCTCTATCTGCCAGTGTGTTACCTCTATCTGCCAGTGTGTTACCTCTATCTGCCAGTGTGTTACCTCTATCTGCCAGTGTGTTACCTCTATCTGCCAGTGTGTTACCTCTATCTGCCAGTGTGTTACCTCTATCTGCCAGTGTGTTACCTCTATCTGCCAGTGTGTTACCTCTATCTGCCAGTGTGTTACCTCTATCTGCCAGTGTGTTACCTCTATCTGCCAGTGTGTTACCTCTATCTGCCAGTGTGTTACCTCTATCTGCCAGTGTGTTACCTCTATCTGCCAGTGTGTTACCTCTATCTGCCAGTGTGTTACCTCTATCTGCCAGTGTGTTACCTCTATCTGCCAGTGTGTTACCTCTATCTGCCAGTGTGTTACCTCTATCTGCCAGTGTTTTACCTCTATCTGCCAGTGTGTTACCTCTATCTGCCAGTGTGTTACCTCTATCTGCCAGTGTGTTACCTCTATCTGCCAGTGTGTTACCTCTATCTGCCAGTGTGTTACCTCTATCTGCCAGTGTGTTACCTCTATCTGCCAGTGTGTTACCTCTATCTGCCAGTGTGTTACCTCTATCTACCAGTGTGTTACCTCTATCTACCAGTGTGTTACCTCTATCTACCAGTGTGTTACCTCTATCTACCAGTGTGTTACCTCTATCTACCAGTGTGTTACCTCTATCTACCAGTGTGTTACCTCTATCTACCAGTGTTACCTCTCTCTGCCAGTGTTACCTCTCTCTACCAGTGTTACCTCTCTCTACCAGTGTTACCTCTCTCTACCAGTGTTACCTCTCTCTACCAGTGTTACCTCTCTCTGCCAGTGTTACCTCTCTCTACCAGTGTTACCTCTCTCTACCAGTGTTACCTCTATCTACCAGTGTTACCTCTATCTGCCAGTGTTACCTCTATCTACCAGTGTTACCTCTATCTACCAGTGTTACCTCTATCTACCAGTGTTACCTCTATCTACCAGTGTTACCTCTATCTACCAGTGTTACCTCTATCTACCAGTGTTACCTTTATCTACCAGTGTTACCTCTATCTACCAGTGTTACCTCTATCTACCAGTGTTACCTCTATCTACCAGTGTTACCTCTATCTACCAGTGTTACCTCTATCTACCAGTGTTACCTCTATCTACCAGTGTTACCTCTATCTACCAGTGTTACCTCTATCTACCAGTGTTACCTCTATCTACCAGTGTTACCTCTATCTACCAGTGTTACCTCTATCTACCAGTGTTACCTCTATCTACCAGTGTTACCTCTATCTACCAGTGTTACCTCTATCTACCAGTGTTATATCTATCTACCAGTGTTACCTCTATCTACCAGTGTTATATCTATCTACCAGTGTTATATCTATCTACCAGTGTTATATCTATCTACCAGTGTTACCTCTATCTACCAGTGTTATATCTATCTACCAGTGTTATATCTATCTACCAGTGTTACCTCTATCTACCAGTGTTATATCTATCTACCAGTGTTACCTCTATCTACCAGTGTTACCTCTATCTACCAGTGTTACCTCTATCTACCAGTGTTACCTCTATCTGCCAGTGTTACCTCTATCTGCCAGTGTTACCTCTATCTGCCAGTGTTACCTCTATCTGCCAGTGTTACCTCTATCTGCCAGTGTTACCTCTATCTGCCAGTGTTACCTCTATCTACCAGTGTTACCTCTATCTACCAGTGTTACCTCTATCTACCAGTGTTACCTCTATCTACCAGTGTTACCTCTATCTACCAGTGTTACCTCTATCTACCAGTGTTACCTCTATCTACCAGTGTTACCTCTATCTACCAGTGTTACCTCTATCTACCAGTGTTACTTCTATCTACCTGTATTACTATCGACAATTAAGAAAGACAACAGTTTTAATTATTACTGTACGGTTAATAAAACTAGTGCAAAGATATCAATTTCCGGCTATTGCCTTATTCCGGGCTGATAATTACACAAATAAATGAAACAAGAAATTGAATATTAAAGAATCGTAAGGAGAGTTTGAGATAAATCCAATCTTGTTCACTTTGGTCAGATGTTCGTTTGTTATAATTTGTTAAAAAAATATTCATCTTTTAAAAAGCATATTGAGGAAAACTATAATTTTAATCGTTTAGTAGCTAAAACATAGAAATAAATATTGTAAACGTAAAAATGAGCAGTTCCGATGCATTAACTAATATTTCACATAAATTTTATAGTTGATTGAATCATTATATTCCAAATTTATATGAATGGTTAGATTATGGAACTCACAACTCTTTTCCAGCCAGTAAGTCGGTTATGAAATATTGACGACTATATCATGTAACATTTCATAGTGTTAGAGACGGTAAAATAATACCTAATATTGTGAACTTATTCCACTTGGTTGGTCATCATAAGTTCTTTCTTAAACCTTAATCTGGCATATCATAATAACTTAACCTTGCAAATTTATGTAGTTGACGGTAAATGGGTGGTCAGATATTAAAGTTCCTCTCCCCTCTAAAATAAAAAATATGAAATTGCTTTAAATTTGTAGAGCTAAGGTTATATAACATGTAACAGTTAACAGAAAAGAAATCGATCAAGTAATCTGTTCATAGTTATTTATATAAGAATTATTCATATTCCACTTTCACTCTTTCTAAGATTCAATAGAAGAACAGAGCTGCATTCCAATTTATCACGTATTATCGTAAATTTAATTGTAATTAGGTTCACTTATAAATACTTATACTTACTTATAAATACAGTGGTACTATCAGAGAAAAGTTTCTCCGCAGGATGTTAAATTAAAAAAAAAAAAATTCTCATTTTCTTTCATTTTCAAGTCTTACAAATTTTTCGTCGTGTACCCTGACCAATTTTAAAATATCTACAAACATTACAATAAGTAAAGTTTCTTTTGGAAATGTGATATTAGTAAATAATCTAAATCTAATTACGGATACACTTTTCTTTGACTGTACCTAATTTTTTTTGGGTAATGAAGAGCTACAAAGCCTTCAATTATTATATATTTGGTTAGGTGCTAGGACGTTTCGTTACTGGACGTTTCGTACCCGGACGTTTCGTTAACGGACGTTTCGTTACTAGGACGATTCGTTACCAGATTTTTCGTAATTCGAAATGAGTTATAGACTAAAAAATATACCAATCCCATTCATTATAAATTATGATTATGATTGATTTTTTTCCCCTACGTGAACGAACCAATTACTGGAAGTTTTCGAACATAATAGAAAATAATATATAAGAATAAGAATGAAGAGTTGAAATGTTAATATCAGTTGGTATCCATGCTATCTTTAGTACCAGCTTTTCTAATCAAAGAAATTAAGTAATGATTATAAATTTTAATACATCGATCTGATTAAAATCAATATATAACCAAACGAATAAAAAATATGTTTGAAAAGTAGACATTATTTTTAAAGTAGTATAAATTCATAATGTATGGGATTGATATAAAATTGTAGTCTGCAACCCATATCTAATAAAAAATCGTTTCCATTTCATAAAAAATAAACTGGTAACGAAACGTCCTAGTAACGGAACGCCAGGTCATCTTTGGTTAATATGATGAGATATAATGGCAAATATACTTCACGTATGTTCTGCATGATATCAACACAAGAACCGAACTTACAATCCAGGCCCCAAAGGGGTGCCGGTGTACTATGCCTAAGTGAGATCCGTGCTTACTTGAGATGTTGGCATATGAGAGGCGAAGAGTTTATTGTTGGCGTGGCCGTGGTGTTATAGCTTCAGTATTAAGTGTAACACGTTAGTGAGAGAGTCATGAGTAGCCCTTAATTATGATTAACTACACTGTTCACACATGACTTCATTACAGAGGAGTTGCACTGGTAGAACTCCTTTTCATGAAATGAAACAAATTTACCAAGCTGAGATACCTACGTAAAAAACCTATGAAGGTTGATTCAGTATACAGGAGTTCACTTTAGACGAGTTCCACTGTACAACAACAAGTAGATAAACATTTAATTTGTTTTGTATTGTCTATTTTAAAGACATTTTTAATATATTAATAAACGAAATAATCATTTTATATTTATTTTAAATGTATTACTATTAACTAAAGTTGAACTCCTCTATGTATAGTGATCTCATGTATAGTGATCTCATGTATACTGAATCATTCTGTATAGTAGACTCCTGTATAGCAACTTTGCCTCTATAGTGAACATATTTCGTTTAGTCTGACACAAATATTTGTAGGTTTTCTATGAATCTATATATAGTAAATTAGATATATTTCATAAAACAAGAGTTCTACAAGTACAGCTCCTCATGGACAACTCTAGGTACGGACTGATTTATTGCCTTTTACAACACTTCAAAACAAGGCCAATATTATATTTTGAGAAGTTTGATGTTTCGACGCCTAACTAATATTTTATTTGTTATGAATAAGTATATTATTTTGGATCATGGAAAATATTTATAAATAATGATTTTGTTATACTACTCAAATATAGGTGCATACAATTAACCTTACAAATTAATCAATAACGCAATGTATTAAATAATTATACTTACAGTTTTTGCATGATAATGAATCAAGAATTATCTTTGAATGTGCGAACATGATCATCTGCGACATTTTCATCTGCGTTTTCTCTGAGCATTGAAGAAGCAATTACACACTGCTCTCAAAACACGTTTGGAAAATGGTTCTTCATGCTGCTCGCATGCCAATCTCGGTACAACTACAAACTTCTCTAGTTTCGCTAAGATTGCTTCGATTGATGGAATTCCACTGATTCTGATGACATTTGAGCTAGCATATAGGATTTAAAAAGACTTAGCAACGGTATTGCTCAGATCCTCTGGTGCAGTTTACAAACCACCGCGTGACAAGATTGATGTGTAGCTTGTGCTTGAAGGCTCATCGCTCATCCCCAAGAAATTACTCCCGCAGCAATAACCAAATGCTTTACGAGCTTTATGTGCTATATATCCAGCAACATAGTTAGAGATATCGCGAAAGCTTTCATATAGTTTAAAGCAGCCATCATCTTTGATTGAAGAATCTACGCTTCTTAACAGGGTTTGGCGCGCTTCGGAGTAGTCATTATTGACTTTAAAAGACTCACTGATTTCAAATCCTGCCTTGACAGGCGACTTTATCTTTAAGACAATTTCCTAGTTTGAGACGTCTTTCGCAGAGACCGAGAAGCGTCCTCTGAACATTAGTCAATATTGGCCATAGCGCTTCTCGAGAGGGTCAGTCTGGAACCTGTTGGTTAGAACAAATTTATATCCCTCAGTCAATAAATCTTCGATTAATTTGACTTGGCATCGAAGCGTACGAATCATTGCTTTGGTGGTTTGAGCTGATAAGAGTGAATTTCTCTACATTAGGAATTGCCCCTTCTTTCCACTCCTCAAACCAATCTGCTAGCTTCCTTAGAAATTCTGGCTTCCCATCTCCAATAACTGATGCGTTTCCATCTTGTTGTTATAGTTGAACTAAAATCTAGCATTTTAAATGGTCCACCATGTTGAGATCAGATGGAGGAACAGCAGAGTCCTGTGCATTGGGAAAATATTTCAGAATAGCAACCCTCGTGGACGGATCGAAGATAGCCAGCGCTACTGGCACACTTTGTTTACAATTCCCTGGATGTAGAACCGTAGTCGAGAGTTTGGGAGCAACACAAAGGTTTGCCTTATTTTACCTCTCCTTCTCATGGACTTTGTGCAACAAACTCAAAGATATTCCCCCTCCTGCAATCTTCAATTTCTGTTCCATGTCGTCGCAGATGAAAGGCGGGAACAGAAGTTGCTTATGCGTTCAGCAAATTATTCCGGAGGTTTTTGACGAGGTGAACGCTGTCGTAAAACAGAAACATAGGTTGGTCGTTGATCCAAACCCTCAAAGAATCGTAATCTCGTCCATACTCTGCTGTCAAATTGTTAAAGCAGCGACATTGCTCGAGTGGTGGTCAGAAACCACTGCTCTTACTCTGAAGACGATATCATGGAGATTTTTTTATGAATTATTCTATTTCACCCTTCAACAGATCGCCACTGATTCTTGATTCTGGCACAGAATGAACGACATAAGGTACATTTTCCTTCAATCCGACGATCATGAAGCAAACAATTCCTTTATGCATTATTCCGGTCTCATCCACTCCGTAGCTTTGTCTACCAACATATTCTACTCATTTCTGCAGATACATTTCATCAAATAGGAGGACTGTGATAGTCTTTTCTGGCTATCTATCTTAGATGGTAAGTAATACTATTGTACTGATTACTTATTACTTATACGTGATATACGCCTTGTCTATTTTAAGTTACTAACTACACTTGGTATGTTCTTAGGGTCAATACTGTACTGTACAATACTGTACTATTAAACTATGGATCTTTACTTTCTCATAGATCACTTTACTTCATATCAATAAGTAAGGTTAATAGCAACACAAGTATATAACTATACACAACTGTACTTCAAGCACCCTACCCTGAACAATGAAATACTAACAAGGTTAGCGGAGAGTAAATATCTCAGATGTTATTCTCAAGGCGATCTCTGGCTGACTGAGTTAGCTTACTTAGAACCGAATGACTTATAGGTGAGGACTAATGTAATAATACGTTCATCACAGGACTACATCTTAATAAATAGTTAATTAATAATAAAGATAACATAAATATATCCACAATAAATAAATACTTGATAATAAATAGTCAATAAAAAGTAAAGATGAGGACATAAATATCTCCACTTTAAATAAATACTAGACAATAGATAGATAATAAATAAAAAAGATGAGGACATAAATATCTCCACTTTAAATAAATACCAGACAATAGATAGATAATAAATAAAAAAGATGAGGACATAAATATCTCCTCCACTTTAAATAAATACTTGATAAGAATATAACAATGCAAAAATCTCTGATAAAATTCTTCTGTCAGTAACTTTTTCCTATAGCTTTGATTGTCTTCAAATTTTAAACACATGTCACTTTTATCCTATTATACATGATATAATTATTAGGTAAATAAATCTATAAGAAAATTTTAGGGCAAGTTTTTATCAACCATACCATAAAATAATATTACGTTCGAAAATATACATTAGATTTAAGAAAACAATATTTTTAAATATCTTCATTACGTATTTCAAACTTCATTCCGATCAATGAAGTATTCGTTAAAAAAATTATCTAAAATTTTACCTTAAATTCGCCTTTTATGTGTAAAAAACATTATTCCCATTAACTCGAAAAATATATCGTGTAAAATAGAGTTTGTAGTTGAAATGACTACAAATCTGAAGCCAATCAGACAGATTAAATTTCAAGGGAAATATTTCTATCCTATAATAACAGAACTCACCAATGGTCAATCACCGAAGGTAGGAGACAGAGGACAACGGCATTTCTTCCAACAGCAGATTGTAGGCCAGCAAGGACGTATACCTCATACTAATCAAACCGAACTACTTGAGTAGGATACGTTGGAGCTTGCGGCAGCTTCAAAGCTTCCATATCTGAAAGTATGGAATTGCAGTCCCCAGCAACCTGCTTCATATGATTAATAAAACCTTGCAGCATACTGCAACTAGTGAGGACTGTGTTCCGACCTTATCGAAATCAAGCGGGAAGAGCAATATGGGAGAATTCTTAAAAAACAGCTTCACGCGCAGCATGTTATCTACGCGAATGCAGAATGTAACTTGGGGTACTTGCTATAAATTTGATTCTAGCTTATATATCAATCAAGATGTAGGTATTCGTCCTATGGAAATGACGTCTTATAGGTTCGATATCCAGTCTTTTTCTTGAAATCATCTAATTCATCTTCTCTGAGAACTCGCTGTTTCGTTGGTCTTCTTGGAGTCTTGAGTCTTTCAAAAATGGCAGCAGGAGGTAGAATAATTACTTTTGGGGAATCAGGATCTATAGTTGGTACTGGTTTCAACGTTGACTTCAGCTTGATACGAGTTGGGGTCTTGGCAGTCACGTCTTCCGCAAAATGTTTATAGCAAATGAAAATATTCTTCAGTTCTGTAGAATTCTTCCGATTCAAAAACTTTATCCGTTTAGTTTTCTGCTCTTCATCTTCAGGTAGGGGAAAGCAAGGTTCATAGACAAAAGCAGGTTAAACGAATAGGAAATAAATTGCCAAACGTACGATTTCTTGAAGAACAGTGGTGGAAAAGCGAGACAAATGCGTTTTTCTTTAAAACCAAACATTTTTGAATGGTAGTTCCGTTCACAGAATTCTTTTAAATTAATTAATTTATCATACGAAATAAAAATATTTTAATATAATTGTTTTTCCGCTGAAAAATAAACAAAAAACCAAGAGCTGTGCACTCCGCCGATTAGAGTGAGAAAAGAACAATTTCAGTCTTTTTTCTTGAATATCTCTTAAACGGTTGATTAAACTCGTGCGTAATACAACTCAGAAATCTTCAGAATTTAATAATCTGTTGAATGATGTCAATTATTTCTTAAAATATTGTTTTTTCCGCTGCAAAATAGACAAAAAACTAACTGCTATTCACACGTTATACAACTCTCAATTGTTTAGAATTTAATAATCTATCGAAAGGTGTCAAAATATTTCAATATAATTGTTTTTTCCGATGCAAAAGGAATAAAAACTAGCTGATATTCACACCAGTCGCTGATTAGTGGCGCAGGTTAACATTTTCATCCGCTTTAATTACTGTAGCTAAAATTAAAACAAACATAATATTGCCATAATAAAATATGAAATAAATAATATTAAATGTCAATTTTTTGTAACATAAGTTTCATAACAATGCAATATTTTATCAATTTATTCGTCTGTTACCAATTTTGCTAATTTATATAGCCGAGGTACTTACCTACCTACCTACCTACCTACTGACTACTTTGTACAAAATGAGTAGTAAAGTACCTAACTAGTAACTACTTATGCATTGTTTAAGAGAACTTTTAAAAAAATATTTTCATTTTTAAATGAGTTATCAATATAATTATTTTAAAGTACTAATAAGTTATTATTTAATTTTGAATAAAATATAAACTTTATAATTTCAGAGATGATTTAGAAGACGAAACTTTTAACCTTTGTTAAATTATGACTACTTAGGTTCTCTGAAATGAAAAAAAGTATATTTTATTCAAAAATGTAAAACAGGCAGGCCTCGCTTTAATTACAACTCACTTAAGTAAAAGTGGTTACTTATTTCGAGTCATGATTCAAAATAAGAACCGTTCGTAGACATAGAAAACGGAGACAATTTTTTGTGATTATTTCAGGGTAACTAAAAAAAAAACATCAAAATTATAATCCAGATGAGGTTATTAGAAGCAATTGGTTCAGAAATTCAACATGTCCTATTTTAGGGCTAGTTCCGTGTTATTGCACGGTTCCTTATTTTCGAACAGGTGAAAATCTCTATTTAATGATCATTATTTAACTTTCATTTCAATTGGTTTTTATTGGTAATAGAAGTTAAATAATAATTATAATATTTACTTTTCTGACGTGTCCGAAATTGTAGAACTAACCAATAACTTGGAACTTAGTACCCTACCACCAAAATCGTTTGGTAGTAGGCATGAAATTTAACTTATAACAGCATAAAATTGCTGTTTGTTAGATGTAGCACAATAATTATAGAAAACAAAGTATCTATTAATAACCCACCTATACAGAGTGAGAGTTAAGCTATCGATGAATTTTAAAACTTTAAATAAATAAATAACTTTAAACTTTTTCATCACAGTCACAAACAATGAAAGATCGACTGTATATTATTAATAATATGCTTATATACGTAGAATTCTAATAACTCTTACACAAATTTTCTTTTTATAACTCATAGAAAATGAAGAATATAATCAAAGAGTGACAATTATAAATTTCTTGTCACTTTTATTCGCTTTAGTTACTGTTTGGTAACTGAGATGAGTCGTGATTTGGTAACTAAAGCGGGGGATGCCTGTACCTGATAACTAACTAATAAGTATGTGGAGAATTATTTAGATGACACTCTAAACAATAAATAATAATCTAGACTTTATGGATGCAGCTCTTAGTAACATTTTGAAGTTGTCGTACCATTCCCATTCGATTAACTTGTTATAGTCTATGAACCTTTGCCCCCCCCCCCCCAACTGGATTATTTATTATTCTTCATTTATTTTTTGTGAATCCCTTGTTTTTTTGCATTCCTTTCACCTATCCTTACTTAAAAACCTAACCCTAGCTACCTTAATAGTACATATCCTGACTACCTATACTTATTACCTATCCTTTCCTTAATAACAATCCTTACCTAACTACATTTCCTTACCTTATAACCAATCCTTACCTTATTATGTATCCTTAGTCCTTATCTTACTATCTATCTTTACCTTACTGTAGGTATATCCTCATCTTAATACCAATCCTTACCTAAATGGTAATAGCCACCAAATTGCCAGAAACGGCTACAATTTCAAAGATATACTTAAATGAGGATTTTAGTTTGGCTATTTTGAGTGAGTTCGGAGAGATTGTTTATGTATACCCTCTCTGATTGTCTGGCAATAACTGACAACTAGAATCGGTAGACCAAAACAATAAATGTACTGGCACATTAAAAAATCTCTCGATGGTTAACCAATGTTTCCCTTCATTAGCCAATTAGTGCTGTTTAGCAACCGTCTGCCAAATGTCGTTTTAATTGTAATGGTACAAGGCTGTTCAACCACGGAAAAATTATTAAAATGTATTTACATTTGCGTTTTTTTTTTAGCGCTGATGGAAGAATAACATTAAATTTTCACTTTAGCGATAAAAAAACGCATGTGTGAATACATTATAAGAAGATACTTTTTTCCTCTCAGTATGGATGCGTGTAGATCACATCAAGAGAAGCCTTGAAGCTCCATACACTCAAAGATATTATACTACAACAAACTAGCGGATACAACAACAGTAATGTAGTTTGTTTTAATTATTACTGTAGGGTTAATAAAACTAGGGCAGAGATATCGATTTCCGGTTATTGCCTTATTCCGGCCTGATAATTACACAAATAAATGAAATAAGAAATAGAATATTAAAGAATCGTAAGGAGAGTTTGAGAGAAATCCAATCTTGTCCACTTTGGTTTGATGTTCGTTTGTTTTAATTAGTTAAAAAATCATATTTTAATAGCATATTGAATAAAATTATAAATTTAATTGTTTAATAGCAAAAACACAAAAATAAATATTGTAAACGTATAAATGGGAAGTTCCGATGCATTAACTAATATTTCACATATATTTTATAGTTGATTAAATCATTATATTCCAAATTTATATGAATGGTTAGATTATGGAACTCACAACTCTTTTCCGGCCAGTAAGTCGGTGTATTAGGCAGAGTTGATATCCAGGTGCATCTGAGATATTGGCATATGAGAGGCGGAGAGTTGATTGTGGGCGTGGCGTTATTGCTGCTGTATCAAGTGTGCCACTGAGTACTGAGTAGCTCTGTGTTCCTGTTGATCATTGATAATGTATTCGAGGCAGAATTGATTGTGGTGGCAGAGATTTATTCATACAGTAGAACTCCTATATAGTGAGCTTCAACTGGTTCACTATAGAGTTTACTCTACTATAGAGATATGAATGAAGAACTTTCCTTTCTATGGCAGACTTTAGAAAATATTCTATTTCTTTTGTGAAATAAATTAACACTTTACTTGCCACACTCATAAAACAACTTTTTAACTCCAACTTTTATTCTAACCTTTCATTTTTCTCTGAACTATATAATTTCTGTACTAAGGTACAAAACAGTTTTTGTAGGTTCAAAATCTTTGAACATATTATTACAAGCAATGATTCACATATATTGACTTTTTAACTGCAGCGTGACCCACCGGTGAGTGCGTCACGCTGCAGTTAACATGTTAATTATAGTTACAAGGTATTTATTTCTCATAACTCCAAATATCAGGATAGTTCACTACATATGACTTCATTGTAGAGGAGCTGTACTTGTACAATGAAGATCTTCTGTTTCATGACATATAATTAATTTACTATATAGATATTCATAGAAAACTTATAGTTGTTTGTGGCAGACTAAATTTGAACTAAATATGTTTTCTATAGAGGAGATAACTATAGACATAATTTCACTTTACATGTGATCACTATAGATGAGTTCTACTGTATATAGAGATTCATAGAAAATTTACGAATATTTGTGGCAGACTAAACTAAATATGTTCACTATAGTTCGCTATACAGGAGTCTACTATAAAGGATAATTCACTATACAGGAGTTCTACTGTACATTAAACTTCATTATTCTAATGAAAGTGGTTCCATGTGAACATGTTGCTCTTCAAAAGTCGATATTGATCACCATGCGAATTAAAATTGAAAAAATGAAATTTAAAATTTGAAACCTTCATTATATTGTGACAATGTGTAAATCATTTATAGCACGAATTTTATCATACACACATAATTAAGAGCTACTCATACGCTATCACTACCGTGGCAAACTTGATACTGCAGCAATAACGCCACGCCTACAATCAACTCTCCGCCTCTATTGTGCCAATATCTCAAATGCGCCTGGATCTCAACTCTGCCTAAAGGGGCCTTTACAACAAGGAAATCTAACACCTCAAAGTTGAAGAGCTTAACTCTTGCGCTATCCTCTAAAACTACAAGTAGCGTTAAAAATTATATAGATGATAAAAGATAGAAGGGAACATATGAAATCCAAATTACAACAGTTCATCTCACAAACCCACGTTTATTAATGATCCAATAAGGTATTCAAATTCTAAGGAAATAAAAAAATTCATCGTTCGATTCCATGACATTCCTTTGTTGTTTGAAATACATACTTTAAATTTCCCATCTTCCACGAACATTCCTTCATATTACCCAATGGGATATATTCCTTATCAAAAATATTGAAATAGTCCCAGGGATATTCCAGAAGTATTTCTTAGGAAGTAAAATTTTTCATTCGATTCCTGTGACATTCCCTCAATGTGTCAAGAAGAATAATGTAGATCCCAATTGTTCCAGTTCGAGGGATATCCCTTCGTTTCATTTTTGAGGAATACTATTATACATAACTAGATTGATAGTTCTTGGGATATTTATGGGATATTCAGAATGGAACACTATCAAAAATATATATTCCAAGAATATTCCAATTTGTTTCGTATGGTATCAATAGAAATATGATATTCCCTGAATATTATAGGATGATATCTGACCGAATTCTGTAACTCCCCAATATTACTGGAATATTCCCTCTTATAAGAATTTGAATACTATCCAATGTTATTGTTAGAAGGATATACCCTCATCCTCAAACTGTGATGGAGATTAGGAGGGAATATTGTATATATTGAGGGAATATCCCAAGAATAAAAACCTTCTTGCCCGGGTTACCCACTTCCATTCCATGTGTAACTGATAGGAAAGTTGCTAAATAATCGAAATAAAGAAATAAACAATAAATTCTGAAGGGATCAATTTACATATAATCACATTAGAATCTAAAAGCCTACAGTCAATTCTCAAACCGAAGAAGTGACCATGACAAGTATATGGTTTTTTATAGAAATCCACATGGTACGCTTTTCACAATAGGACAAACAAACGACAAAAAATTTCAGAATTTTGAGCAGCTCATCAATAGATGCGCTTTGTTGAATAAATATTAATTTAACAATCACTATTTAGATGAACAAAATATATTGTATTTTTATATTTAGGCTTGATTCGAATAAAACATACCATTTACTCCAGTAACTACATATAACTGATAATTATCATAAGAAAACTAAGCATTATACCTTCATTTTTCTCGTTTCCCGTGGTATAATGATGAATTTATAAATCTGCACACGGATCATAACTAAAGGCTGCAAAATCTGAAAAATAAGCAGTGTACAATAAATCCATTTCATCGTCCAACAGTTCGCTCATGTAGTCAGCGTAGGATCTCTCCATGTAGGAAACATTCGCTCTGTATTTAGGTATTCCTTCTTCAGTACTGTTGTTATCTGTGCTAGCTTCGGTGTTCCTCTTTATTTCTTTTTCTCTTTTAGAAAGTACAGCCAAGTGGAGGTTATACAGGGGTGGTAATTTCAAAAGCTTCTCCATGAAGAGCGTATCTTCCTCCAGTGACTCTAACTGTAAACCGAAAAACAATGTGTGAATAATTAACGGTTAAATACAATAAGTTAATTATTGTAAGAGACTAATCAAATTAGAAAATAATTGAATTTATTTATTTCAATGAAATTGATATAATAAATTACATAGACCACAAGTGTCATCAATAGAACAAATAGAGAACTATTTCCAGAAACACTCACCTTGACAATCAGGTCGAATTCTATCTCACAGGTTCTGCACCTCAAACCTTGTTGCGCGTAGTGTATCTCGATGTCTTGTAGGCAGTCCAAATCTCTTTGACATTTGAAAATACTCTCCGTAATCGCCAAGATAAAACCTCTAAACGTAGGAATCTTCACATGATCTTCATCTAATATCTGCGGTGGTTTGACGCTTTGAGGACATTTTAAAGATTTTCTTTGATCCCCAGGCAATAGTTCATTCATTTTAGCTCGGACTTTGTCTGGAGACATGGTTGAAAATTGGATCATTTGATCGTGCAACTCTGGCATTCTGTTTGGATAATGCCTTCCATGTTCAACTTTGTTCATGTAGCAAGACAAAGCTCTGTAAAACAGTTAAAGGTAATTTGATACTTACTTTTTGAAGCTTAAAATTTAGGTTTTGAACGTACTAGATATGGTGCAAGGACACTTCTTCGCGAGGACAATTCGTCGTGGACAAGTTGTCGCGGACAATTCTTCGCCAAATTTTCCCTTCCGCCATATTTCAAATTATTAATTTGTTTTATATTTCGTTTCGCCATTTCTTCGCCATACTTTCCAATTCTTCCAAATATTCAAAATAATAAATGATACAATATGTACAAAACTTGGTATCTACAATACAAAATATCTTTCTAATGAATAAGTAATCTCCCATTATTTTGAAATTAATTATTCCACATTTCGAAATAAATTATTAAACATTTGAAATGGATAAAAACAATTGGAACAAGTAAAGATAACATACCACAGTCGTTAACTTTACTTGGTTAAATTCTGGTCCGTTATTTTTACTAGCTTCATTTCTGGTCCGTTAACTTCACTTGGTTAAATTATTAATATTTGACCAGTAATTGGAATAAGAATATAATTTTGGAATCATAGATACCAAATTAAAGGATTTAATCAGAAGATTTTTTTCCATCTTTTAACCACTCGTTCTTCACAACTTCAAAATGGATCACGTTTTTTATCAATTCTTTCAATTAATAAAATATGCAAAATTAATGTATAATCATTAATATTATCATTTTTAATGTTGTATATTCATGAAATACTAAAGAAAATATTTTGTAAAACTAAAAAAAGTTTTCTGGTCCGTTAACTTTATCAGCTTCATTTCTGGTCCATTATCTTTACCAGCTTCATTTCTGGTCCGTTAACTTTACTTGGTCCGTTTCTAGTCCGTTATCTTTACTTGCTCCAAACAATTAAATAATAATATAACCTTCCCGCATTCGGCAAAGGTAATAGAATATCAAGACTTGGTATTAACAGTACGAGTATTTTATATAAATCTAAAGACCTAAGATCGAACCAACCCAAAATCTCTGGATGTAATTTGAAGAATTAAAAAAGATATAAAATTGTGTCGAATTTGTGTTAAAAATATATAAATATGAATATAGAAAAAATATAGAAAACTGTACGCGACGAATTGTCTGCAACGAATTGTCCGCGACGATTTGTCCACTACGAATTGTCCACGACGATTTGTCCCAGCGACGAATTGTCCAAACACGACTAGATGTATAGGGAGAATCGGCATAAATAGAACCCCTACCTGTTATCACCCCGCCACTCCTATTTATGAAGCTGCAGTGTAGTTTTTTATCCGCTAGTTTGTTCTACTGCCCATTTCATAATCGTTTAATGACCTGGTGGGGGATCTAATATATCATTGGATATTTCCTGTTTTTCGGTAATATTTTCCTTTTATTACTTCAATACTGATATATGTGTATTGAGGGGCGTGCTTTCCCCCAACCAATCGGCTAGGTTATTCAGCAATTATGAATCATGCAGTACAACAAACTACCAGATAAAAAACTTCATTACAGTTTCATAAAATAGAAGTAGAGGGGTGATAACCGGATTTAAATAGAAGTGAAAGTGTGATATCAGGAAGTTACCTACTTTTCATTTAAATTGTAATTTCAAAGATTTTTTTCAAATTACTGCACCCATGCATTTCATACGAGTACCGGGAGAAATACTCGTATCAAATACCTTTCTTAAATTTCTAAAAAAAAACATAATGTCCTGTTCACAATTAATTTGAACAATTATGTAGGTCGATATAAAACTGCTTTTGATTTCAGTGAATATAAAAATTTTATTAAAAATAAACGACCAGAGCTGTTGGATACGGAGTTAAGATTCGGAAATTGTACAAATAGATTAAATAAATGCATGAATGGTAGTAATATATCAGTATCTATCAAACATACATTTGACAAATGAAAAAACTAATAACATTATTATTTTTGTATGGAATCAGACGCAATTTTAAATAAAATAATCTAAAAATAATCTTTCATATTTATATCAGCATCATATTTGTAGTGCAGACTTGAACGTAAATAAATTGTATAAAATTGGTTCAGATATAATAAAGATTAACCTAATATTTACTTATAATTATTCTATAAGATTTCAAGGCCAGAGTTATTCATAGAGGGGAAAAGTTCGACTTTGGTATAATTTAATATCATAGGAAATTTCAATAAATTTACCTTTTCATTTTTTATCTTGTAAGCTCTAGTAGTGTACTTTCGTACTGTAGCTTCAACCATCAAAATTCAATCACTGAGAATGGTGATAAAAATAAAGTTCTTTTAGTCAGCGTTTATTTCTACATTTAAATGGATACTCACCGTTTGAAAGGATGTCGAACGACAGCAATCGCTAGATTATGCTCTCTACTCCAATCTCTAAGATCTTTGGGAGTGGTTGCAGGAAGGGAGTATTCCCTGAGGAGTAGAAAGTGGTCTTCATAACTAATCAGTTGCTCGGAGTATAGTTGCTCGGAGTAGTTTTTCATCACAGAGAACATATGAAGAACATTCAGGTACGTTATGATACTAGAGGAACCTGCCTATATGAGTAAAATTTAGTGAATAGTCTCATGATATCTTTAGAAGGTAAGCAAATATCAATATATAATACCTGTGCGTTTTTACACATTAGTATATTGTGGGTTTTATCGTAGTAGTATGCCAAAGACTTTACGGGAGTCGTGAGTTCACATGGTGGATCTTTTTGACATACTCTACGTACAGATTTCACTCTCTCCTTCATTACGTGAAAACGTTCATCATCCTGTAAAGATAACACGGATCTATTGATAACATAAAAGTGAACATTTTTAGTTTAGTCTGATACAAATATTCGCAAGTTTTCTATGAATCTATATATAGAAAATTAGTTATGTTTCATAAAACAAGAGTTCTAAAAGTAAAGCTCCTCTATAATGAAGTCATATGTAGTGAACCATCCTGATTTTTGGAGTTCTGTGGAATAAGAACCCTGTAGCTATAATGAATTTATTTCAAGAAGAAATAAAATATTTTCTATAGTCTTCCAAGAAAAGGAAATTTTTCTATTCATCTCTTACATCCTCTATAGTAGAGTAAACTAGTTGAAGTTCACTAAAAAGGAGTTCTACAGTATAATAAATCTCTGCCACCACAATCAACTCTATCTCACATACATGATTCACTGGAACACAGAGCTACTCAGACTTCGTGACACACTTGATACTGAAACAATAACACCACGCCCACAATCAACTCTCCGCCTCTCATATGTCAACATCTCAAGTAAGCACAGATCTCACTTATGCATAGTACACCGGAAAGGACAGAAACTTAACGTGCGTGAACAAGCCTTTAAAGTAATTGTAGGAATGAAAATATATATTTTACTGAAATAAAAAATGAACAGTACAGTGCCAGAATTATAAAAAATATTATTATACAAACAGATACAAGAGTTATTTGTTTAACTTTTTAAAACATGGTTTACCTAGCTATAATATGGTTTAATTTGCTAAAATGTGATATAATTTGTTATTTAATATGGTTTAATTTACTATAATATGGTTAAACTCGTTACATTCTTTAAATTGCAGAAGTTTCTGCTTTTATTTGCAATACATATTATATATTTTGATTATTGTTATTCGCATAACTCAAAAAGTATCCAAATAGCCTGAATTTTGGTGGGTCGATTGGTCAATATCCAGAACAATATTATTATATTTTGGGAGCGATCGGGTCAAAGGTCAAGGTCAATTATAACTCAAAAAGTAGTCAATAAAAAAATATATAGCGGCAGCAAACGTATTTGCTCAACGAGAGCCCGTTCTAGTTACCTTCGCAAATTTGCGGAAGGTCATATTTTACCCGGCCTTTATTTATTTATCTATTTATTTATCAGTTATTCGCATAACTGAAAAAGTATTTTACCAAATTGCCTGAAATTTGGTTAAACGATTGGGCAATGTCTAGTGACCTTTTGATAGAATTTAAGGAGTGACCAGGTCAAAGGTCAAGGTCATGGTCATTTATAACTCAAAAAGTATTGAACTAAATTACATGAAACTTGGTGGAACGATTAGTCAATATATGGGAACCATATTGTTAGATTTTGGGAGCGATTGGGTCATAGGTCAAGGTCAAGGATCAAGGTCAAGGCCCTTTATAACTCACTAACTGAAAAAATTATTTAACCAAATTGTCTACAGTTTGATGGGACGATTGGTCAATATCCAGGAACCATCTGGTAGAATTTTGGGAGCAATCCGGTAAAAGGTCAAGGTCATTTATAACTCAATAACTCAAAAAGTATTGAACCATATTGCATGAAACTTGGTGGAATGATTGATCACTAACCAGTCCACAGTTTATTAGATTTTGGTAGCAAATGGATAAGCGGCGGTGAAGGTATGCGCTCTACCGAGTGCACGTAATCTAGTTTGTTATACAGGGTGGCGCTAAAAAAAGGAAACCCGTTTTCAAATTAGTATATTTTACAAACTATCAAACCTAGAAATTTTCTAAAAACACAATATTATTCGTTTACTTTTTCTGCATCTATCGTGATAATCTGTGAAGAGTTACGTCAAAATTTAAACTTCCTACAGCGAGTTAAAAAAAAGGTAATTAAAAAGGTCTTGCGCGAGGTCGAAAAACACAAAAAAGTTCATAATAGGAATAATTTATTTCCATATGGTAGTAGTAAAAATTAAATCCAACTATTTTTCATTCAATTAACGTCACCAATCACGATATTCAATCTTCGTCACCAATCACGATATCTTCTACAAAATGTGCAATTCATTGAAGAAACCATTTGCAAAATTTAGACAGTGCGGTAAATCAGTTCTAAGAGTTCGAGCCTTACATGCTTCTTCAAAGGGATAATTCAGATCGTGTTTAACAATTCGGTGAAATGTGTCTTAAATGATATCTAATCCTTACTTTCTGATTGATATTTTTGGGTTCTCAATAAACTGTTTGAGATTATTGTTTTCATGTGTTCATTCTTTTCTTCTTCAACATGATCACTCTATGTTCAAATTTAAAGTGGTTTCTTTAGTTTTGAACTTATTACCATTTGTCAATAAGATTTTATAGTTGGTGGAAATCTTTCCAAAAAGATTTGTTCAAAATGAGGTTGAACCTGTGTAAAGCTTCCAGTGTTTAAAAAAATTGTCACAACAAAAACTCTTCGTTCTTATGAAAGCTGCATTTCAGGAGATACAAATTAACGGCGAGATGATTTTCTAAAGATATCAATTTTATCTCAAAAAAAAAAAACTTTCAACTTTTTTATTTTATTTTCTCTTATTTATTACACAAAAATAGTAGAATTTTTTTTTACATCCATATTAAATTAATTATACCTCTTATGATTTTTCCCGTATATTTCGTCCTCGTGCAAGCTCTTTATATTTACATTTTTTTAATTCGCTGCAAGATGTTCAATTTTGATCGTAACTCTTAACAGATTATTACGATAGATACAGAAAAAGTAAACGAATAAAACTGTGTTTTAAAAAAATGTCTAGGTTTGATAAATTGTAAAATAAAATAGTTTGAAAATGGGTTTCCACTTTTTTTTGCGCCACCCTGTATTGTGGGTTAACTTGTTACAATATGGATTAACATTCAAAACATAGATGAGCTTATTAACTTACCAGTATATTCCGGGGCAAAGCGCAAGTTTCCAAGTAATTTGCAGGTTCATCCTCTTGATGTCTAACCAATGAACGAAACTGCTTCACAATATTTTCCCTTGAAATCAAACACCCGTCACTGACCACATCTTTTGGAGACATCATTTCATTTGACAAATAGTCATAGAAATAGGCATTGAGAGACGGCATGACTTTTCGCTCTGACGACTTTTCCGATTCTCCATTAATGTGAAGAAAAACAATAATGGCGACGATCAAAATTATTATGAGTAGGATTAATTTTAGGAAACCAAGAGAAGTTCTTTTATATGACATTATCATCGCTATTCACTGACGATTGCAGATACTGACGATGGTAGACACTGTCGATGATTGACACTGACGATGATAAACACTGACGATGATAGACACTGACGATGATAGACACTAATGACTATTGATACAGACGATGATAGACACTAGAGAGGATAGATACAGCTGAAGTTCACCATGCACTGATAGTCTGAATGGTGCACAGGTGAAAGGAAAATAGCCTTAACATCTGTTCATGTTTACCATATTTTGAATACCAAAATAGATTGTATTCAGATCATCCATCTATCACTCTAAAATTTAGAGTGATAGATTCATTAAGTTTCAGTGTAAGTTTCATAGATTTAGAGTCTAAATCTATGAAACTTACACTGAAACTTAATGAATTTACAACATTTAAATTTTATAACTCATAAATTCATTTATTATCAATTTTCTATGGGTCTAAGAAAAATCCAACCGGACAAAAAATCTCCAGGAAGATATCCTCGAGAAGAGAATACCCCCGGACTAAAATGGAATCAGTAATAGCATCTCATCCTATTTTTTTCCTAATGTATCTATACAAAGAGGATCGAGAAAATATCAGATAGAAAATAATATGCTTATAGTATCAAATTACAACAGTTTTAATAAACTAATCTATCGGTTTTAGATTGTATCTAACCTCGCATAAAATCTAAATATTTGGAAAACCGCTGTACAAAAGAAAAGTTTAAATTGTGGGCTATGGTTTCTATTATGTTGTCTTCATATGTACGTGTCTTCGAAGTAGTCCTTCCTTAACTTATTTAAAAATTGTCTCCTCGTTATTTTTTACAGCTACAGTGACTACACAACACTAAAAATTAATGTTTATTACTAGGTATTTATTTTGAGACTGATCGTCAAGTATTCAAACTGTGAATAAACAGCTATCAATGGAGTATAGACAAATAGAGCACAAAGAGGTTTTCAGCGCGGAGAATTTTATCCGGGGGGCATTTTTTCCGCGGGTGATCTTTTCCTCCGTTTTTTCCCCGAGTACCGTGACCAGCTATTATGTGGTTAAGGCATTTGTCAATAGTTAAGTCTATTAAGCTTACACACCAAGCTTCTATACACTCTGAAATTGCTCTTACGTTTTTATGTACGTTACTTACTTACCTTATTTACATCAATCTCCTACGTCACTCCATTTCAGAATTAAAGTAGTTAACAAACTTATTATTTTAACATATTATTTAAACAATTGTCCACGATTTAAAAATGAACATGACTTCATTTTCTTTTCGCTTTCATTTCTTCAATGATAAATGATTTTGTTCCTACTCAACCTGAGGATAGGAGTGTATACTTAAAGTTTATAAAACCTTCAGACCGGTTTATTATTTGAAGTTAATTATTTGTGACTTTGAAATAAAACAGTGTCATTGGATATTTCCCTTCTGCTCGAATGTTTGTGGTTTTAGAGTGGTTGATTGACAATAATATTTATTGCTTTAAGAGAGTGAATAAGACTTTCAAACTGTTACATGTAATGCATTTGGTGAGGGTAATTAACCACCTGCTGTTCTCTCTAGACCAGTGGTTCTCTGTAGTTTACTTTATAGAAATAACGAGCTCTTGAGGTTTCATGTATCCTAACAGATTTAAAGTTTGATGTATCTTCTCTGTGAGAGAGTAATTAGTTTAGTTGGAAATATAGGAGGAGTTATTTTTGAATTATTCAGATCCTATTAATTGAGGGTAAATTTAGGGACAGCCTACAGGAGGGTTGAGAACCAATAGGAATTGGAGAAATGAGTTCAGAGGCCTCTTACGTTTTAATTTGGGTGGAGTTTTAGATGAATCTTGGGAGTATATAAGCGGTGGATTGAGATTATGAAGCTCTCTCTCTCACTCTACTTTGTCTGTTTTAACTCTTTGCTCACGAGAGAGTCGTAGTTTACCGGTCTGGATAAGACCCCAGCGGGGTGAAGTCTTCTCTCACCCCAGCCTTAGGTTCCATCGCAGGTCTTAGGCGATGAAGATCTCTGTCAGCCATTGTGGTGGAAATAGGATCCTGAACGAATGACTGAATCTTGCAATTTTATGGGTCACAGTAGCAGTTCCTTGACGGCAGAGGTTGCATCCTTTATGACAGAGTCAAAGCCCAGACGAGAGAGGATGAGGGAACCAGCAACTGAAGTCTATTGCAGAATAATTTCTGAGGTTGCAGAACAAGATCTGATGTTACAGAACAACTTCTCATGTTGCAGAGCAGACATTCAATAAGCAGTAGGAGTCCGAAGCCAGAGTCACCATCATAGTACCGTGATTTGCACGAGTTGTCGTCCACACGTCAATTAGCAAAGTTCCAGTGGAGGACTGCAGCCGTTACCAACACACTAGTACAGTGGTTCCGAAGAGTTTCCAGCCACATCCACTTCATTAGAAACTCAGTAACCCCATCCGTATTCCCTCAGTGATTGTGTCAGTGTTTATTTGTGAAAAGTATACTCTAAACCACCAAAGCTTGACCCATGTTGTAAGTTAAACTCCTCCATAGGTAGATATATGATTAATTGAATTAAAATTACGATGTTTAGGTACACAGAGAAAAAAGTTTACTCATATTTAATGGGTCAACAATTTATGCTTTGAATCAATTTATTACGTGAGTTGGTTTGACTATATTCATGTTTTCATGTGTGTCAAAACAACTATGACGTGTGTGTCACCAAACATAGTTAATTCAAATCATTTTATGGATTGAATCAACTTACTATGAGAGTTGGAGTTACATTTTGGGAGTTTGAACATATGTTAAACCAACTATGACATAGTGTGTTGAAGTAACTCACAAAGATTGTCAATTCAATGTATCTGGTGTATGAATTAACTTACTATGAGAGTTGACGCTACTTTTTTGAAGTTAAGGTGCGAGTTAAATCAACTATGACATAGTGTGTTATAGTAACCCACAAAGACTGTTAATCCAATGTATTCTGCAGTGTATGAATTAACTTACTATGAGAGTTGGCGCTACTTTTTTGTAAGTTTAGGTAAGAGTTAAATCAACTATGACAGTGTGTTATAGTAACCCACAAAGACTGTTAATCTTATTTATCTGGTGTATAAATTAACTTACTATGAGAGTAAGTGCTACTTTTTTTTTTAAGTTTATGTGTGAGTTCAATTAAATGAGTATGTGGCAACTTATGCTTTCCTCAAAGCCAATTAATCGACTGACACTTTTCAGTTCAAATCTTGTTTCAAGTGTGTTACGTGTTGAATGTGAACGCTCCTCAATACCATTTTAGTTCTAGTGCAAACAATAGCGTTATATGCCTTTAATATTATTATCGCTGCCGATCGATTATTAATTATTTCCATTAATAAATTGATAAATGTCTGCCTAAATATTCTAAAATATTCGTGATTGATAGTTTGGTGGCTTTATATAGGTAGTTATTTGAAGAGCTGATTATCAGTATATAACTTTTATAATAATAAATTTTGATTACTGCCTTCCAGTTTGTAAACTGATATCCAAACTAATTTTCCTAAATTATTATATGTTAACTTATTTAAGCATCATACCTACCTAGCTGTTTTTATTTTTTCAGTGTCAATACCTTCTACATGGGGTACGGTCAAGAGCCCCCCCCGGTCAAGAGCCCTCCCGGTCATGAGCCCCCCGGTCACGAGCCCCCCCTCCCTGTTTTTTCCACCCTTATTTACCTAGTTAAACAAATGAAGAATTACTTAGATAGAATTAACTGAGAGTTACTAATGTAGTTTGTTGTATCCGCTAGTTTGTTGTACTGCATACTTCATGATTGTTTAATGATCTGGCAGGGGGGTTTGGGGGCGGCACGCCCCCCGATATACATAAATTTTATGTCTATTCAGTAATGAACTACAAAAGTGTCGATAAGGATTAAATAGTATAGGTAAATAAGGATTTAAAAACAGGGGGGCTCATGACCGGGGGGGCTCTTGACCGGGGGGGCTCTTGACCGGGGGGGCTCTTGACCGGGGGGGCTTATGACCTAGGGGGGCTCATGACCGGGGGGGCTCATGACCGGGGGGCTTATGACCTACACCCCTGCTACATAGGCTAGGCAGTTACTGCGCTGTCCTCAGAATAGGGTAAGTTCCAAATTATCAGGCGATTTCAAATTTTCGGTCACGTATGAAATATAGTATATAGCTACCTAATAGCTAATTAAAATAAAAGTTAATTTAATATAGTTTTTCTTACGCGACCGAAAATGTGGAGCCGTCCGATATTTCGGAACTTATCCTAGTATCTTAAGTAAAGTGGTCTGATAATCTATATATTTTAAAACTAGTTGGTGTACCTATAGGTAGGGTTACACAGCCAAATTCGGTTCTTTAATTTCTAATTGTGACCCTATTAAGAGAGTCTCAAAATCATTCTGAAATTAGTTTAGCTATATACTAAATTGTTGAACATCATAATTTAAGCTCAATTTATGATAGGTTCTATTCATTTCACGAGTGCCTTGAAGTCATGATGTTTATTAATGTTTCTGAGATAAGAGACCGCAGTTAGTTAAAGTGCCGCAATTTACCTACTTGACCCTAGTTTTCTATGACTGGGAGAACTCCATCCAGGGATTTAGCAGGGAGAACTCCAACCAGAGGTGAGCCTTTTGATATATTATACTTTCTTGGTATTTAATTAAAGTCTACATTATGAGTTTATAATGAACAAAATTAGCTAGAAAAATCCATTGAATTTATTAGAGCTAAATTTATACTGCATCTGAAGATTTATAATTAGTTTAACATTTTATATAAATAATTTAATTACCTATATGAAAGAATTCTCAGTTAATAATTCTTTTCATTTCTTTTTTAATATATGGTTTTCTATATTTTCTGAATCTACTTTCAGATCTTCATGAAGAATTGATGAAGTAGATCAACGTCATTAACTATCGGAGTCCTCTTCAATTCCTTTGAATGGTTCAGGAACAATTATGCTAGGTCAAAGTAAGTATTTGAAAATATTAGATGATTTCTAAATATGTATTTGCAATATGATTAGCTCTCACTTTTTCATATGCTTTTAGGGATTCCAGACATGAAAAGAATATCGAAGCTGTCGCTATCTCATCACAAAAGGAAAAAGAGTAGGTGATGTTATTGATAATGTATATGAACGATACTGTGAATTTCTATTCAATATATATTAATATACGAATCTCTTATTTCAGGAATTGGCAACCTACAGTCGTGAAAGAAAGTGACGATAATTCAAATTAAACTTCTAAATAATAAATCTAAAACTTAAATGTTTATATTTCGTTTTCAATTTGACCTTGGTAATTCTATTAGCATATTTCAATATCAGTGTCTATGAGTAAGATGAATTGCACTAAAATATGGTTTAGAAGATAAAGGCTTTATCATTAATTTATTATTCATTAAGTTATATGTATAGTGACTGAAAAAGTCTTGTAAAAAGTCTGGCTACTGCTAACCAGACCGATATTTCAACCTACACTATAATAGTTGATATACATTTACTTAGTTTACAAGTAGTTGATATAACCAACACGAGAAGATGATATAACCTACACGAGTAGTTGGTATAACCTACACGAGTAGTTGGTATAACCTACACGAGTAGTTGGTATAACCTACACGAGTAGTTGATATAACCTACACGAGTAGTTGGTTTAACCTACACGAGTAGTTAGTATAACCTACACGAGTAGTTAGTATAACCTACACGAGTAGTTGGTATAACCTACACAAGCAGTGGGTATAACCTACACGAGTAGTTGATATAACCTAACCGAGTAGTTGATATAACCTAACCGAGTAGTTGATATAACCTACATGAGTAGTTGATATCACCTATACGAGTAGGTAATGTAACCTACACGAGTAGTTGGTATAACCTACACGAGTAGTTGGTATAACTTACACGAGTAGTTGGTATAACCTACACAAGCAGTTGGTATAACCAATACGAGTAGTTGGTATAACACATAGGAGTGATTGGAGAAACATACACAAGTAGTTGATGTAACCTTGTTCTGTAATTGTTTTAACCATTACATATAATTGGTTCAACCATCACGAGCAGTTTTGACTATCACAGGTAGTTGTTGTGACCATCGGGAATTAAAAATAATCAACTCACATATGTGTTGTTTTAACCAACGTCAATTTAACTCATATTAAATAGTACCTGCAACTCACCACGTAGGTAGGCGCACAGATAAACCATAAAATGTAGTCAAAACAAATCAAATATGATTTGATTCAACTAATCCTTTCTCTGTGTGTAGGATTTATTTTTTCTCGAACCTTTTGTCTGATCTATTTCTTAATAAGAGTACACTTAATTAAAACTATGACTGTGTTTTATTTAACCTTGTTATTTTGGTACGATATTTGATTTGATGTTATTTAATGAAGTGAAGATATTAATGATTATTATTGACAAGTAATGTAAACAGTAAATAAAACAAATTGATTATTCTTTTTAGAAAGAATCGTAACCCATGTAATTAACTTCAGTTACACTGACTCAGTTACCTTGAGTTACACTGATTCAGTTACTTCAGTTACACTGACTCAGTTACCTTGAGTTACACTGATTCAGTTACTTCAGTTACACTGACTCAGTTACACTGACTCAGTTACACTGACTCAGTTACCTTGAGTTACACTGATTCAGTTACTTCAGTTACACTGACTCAGTTACACTGACTCAGTTACACTGACTCAGTTACACTGACTCAGTTACACTGACTCAGTTACACTGACTCAGTTACAATGACTCAGTTACACTGACTCAGTTACACTGACTCATTTACTTCAGTTACACTGACTCAGTTACTTCAGTTACACTGACTCAGTTACTTCAGTTACACTGACTCAGTTACTTCAGTTACACTGACTCAGTTACTTCAGTTACACTGACTCAGTTACCTTAAGTTACACTGACTCAGTTACCTTGAGTTACACTGACTCAGTTACTTCAGTTACTTCAGTTACCTTGAGTTACACAGACTCAGTTACTTCAGTTACACTGACTCAGTTACCTTAAGTTACACTGACTCAGTTACCTTGAGTTACACTGACTCAGTTACCTTGAGTTACACTGACTCAGTTACCTTAAGTTACACTGACTCAGTTACTTCAGTTACACTGACTCAGTTACTTCAGTTACACTGACTCAGTTACTTCAGTTACTTCAGTTACCTTGAGTTACAAAGACTCAGTTACTTCAGTTACACTGACTCAGTTACTTCAGTTACACTGACTCAGTTACTTCAGTTACACTGACTCAGTTACTTCAGTTACACTGACTCAGTTACTTCAGTTACACTGACTCAGTTACTTCAGTTACACTGACTCAGTTACTTCAGTTACACTGACTCAGTTACTTCAGTTACCTTGAGTTACACTGACTCAGTTACTTCAGTTACACTGACTCAGTTACCTTAAGTTACACTGACTCAGTTACCTTGAGTTACACTGACTCAGTTACCTTGAGTTACACTGACTCAGTTACCTTAAGTTACACTGACTCAGTTACCTTGAGTTACACTGACTCAGTTACTTCAGTTACACTGACTCAGTTACCTTAAATTACACTGACTCAGTTACATTAAGTTACACTGACTCAGTTACCTTGAGTTACACTGACTCAGTTACTTCAGTTACACTGACTCAGTTACCTTAAGTTACACTGACTCAGTTACCTTGAGTTACACTGACTCAGTTACTTCAGTTACACTGACTCAGTTACCTTAAGTTACACTGATTCAGTTACCTTCAGTTACACTGACTCAGTTACCTTCAGTTACACTGACTCAGTTACCTTCAGTTACACTGACTCAGTTACCTTGGGCCACATAACATCAAGGCCCCACAAACATCCGTCTAACAAATTAGCACCTTCACCGCGTGGTGGTATGTAGGGTAAAAAGGCAACTAATAGAGGAGAATTATAATTTAATACCGGATGAATATCGAGTCATCGAAAAAAAGGTTAATAAAAACTATCAGGTTATTAAAAAGTATAAGGTTATTATTAAAAAAATGCATCCAAAATATTAGGATATATTCATCACTTACAACTTTTATTACAATTGAATCGTTGTGATATAATGTAACACAATCAAATGAATATAAATAATTCAACATTAGTGATGAATAAATTTTAATTAAAAGTGGTGGCTTTAACCAGAGAAAACTGTATTAACATTGAAACAGCAAACCGTGAATTAGATGGTTGTTTCCGGTTAAACAAACCCCAGTGATATGGTAGAGTAAACAGGGTTATCAGAGCCTTACCCACTACTTATACCGCAGCTACAATAACTTCTCATTGTAATCATCAACATTCGAGAGCAATAGCACGTGTGCATCTAACAAAAGTAATAATTGGAGTCATGGATTTAAAGATTGCATTACTGGCATTACAAGTCTTACTCGTGCTGAGTCATGAAAACGAAAAAAAGAAAGCCAAACTGTCTTCAGGGCGTGCACTGAGCAATGACAATTTGGATAGTAACAAGAACTGGCCTCTCAAGATACCTATTGATCCACTACTAGCAGCCCACTACCAAAATAAAGTGAGTAATGACCAAGAACTACACGCTTCTTCTAACTACACTGTCGCTGATGTCAATGAAATAGAACTAGTTGAAGAAACAACGTCAAGACCGCCAAGACAATCTGGTTACGGATTCCTTTTCAGGAATAGTGTGTACAACCCAGCTCTGACCCCGAGCTACAACCCTTACGATCCTCTGAGTCAAAGATACGATCCTTTAGACCCAAGATATAACCCAATCAACCCAGTCTACGACCCAAGAACAACAACAACTTTCAATGGAGCCACTCCACGTGACGAAAGTGGCTTGGATGCATTTTCTGCACGAAGAGCTGCGCAGAATCAGGGCGGCAGAGGATCCAAGATTATATTTCAGGATACAATCACGCAGTTAGGTACTAGTTGGAACATTCAAACTAGTGAATTCTCTCCGACAGTGCCTGGTATTTTCTACTTTTCGTTCAGCGCCATTACAGATCGTTATACTTATTTCAGGTAAGCCCTATATCTTTTATTGAAATATAAGTGTTAAAATTAATCTGATTGTATTTACGTATGGTTTCATATATTTATCTTTTATGAACCTCTAATAGTAAAGTTAAAAGCTAACCTTTAACCACCACACTTTCTGTCTTAGAATATCACTGCAGTTGAATGGAGGTGATGTGGTGAGCGCTTTTGGTGATATCAATGGTTACCAAATGGCTAGTAATAGTGCCCTGGTGAAGATGAACGAAGGAGATAGAGTCTACCTAACACTACAGGAGGGAAGACTCTTTGATGTGTCTTCCTCTAGAGCCTACACGACTTTCTCTGGATTCAGGGTCCTGTGAGGACACCTTGGCCCAAAGTCTGGATAGCTTCAAAGAAATGGATCTCTCGAGATTTTGGATTCCGAAAACTTGAAGACTAATTCTAATGATATACGAAGTGCTTTATTTTATCTGTAAATAATTCATTAAACTATTTTTCATTTCTTTATTCTCATTAAATAAGTTACTGTAGGGAAATGCATTAGAACGAAATGAATAAAATTCAAGATTAGAATTTAGATTCCAACATTCAATCTTCTATATTAGATGAAAAATAGTGGATAATATTCTTTTCCAAATATAACAATTGATAAAATTCAACCAGTGGGATTAAAAAAACGAAGATATTTTACTCTAATGATGTATTTCAAAAGAATTAACATTTCTCTTTCCAGTTTCACATTATCCTATGACTTAGACGATAAGAATATTTTTACAACCAAAGAAGAGTTATTCTAAAATATATTTCTATGTATAGATTCTCAATATACCTCAATAGAATACTTATGTACCTTTCTTAAGAACGTCAATCAGGAGAAAAAAGTAGAATTTGAAGAGCATTAGATGCGGGCTTAATAATCGCCTGTTGCTGCTTTCAAGATAACACATTTGAGAAGTTAGCAAGGGACTCGACAATTAGAAATACTGATGAGGAATAACAAGGCAAGGTATATGGTGTATTAAAAATAAAAATATTGAACGGTAATCATTTAGGCATAGAAGTGACAATAGAATCTTTTACCTATGTGACGTCATAGGAGCAAGATATTTGAATAATATATGCGGCTTAGAAAATTCAAAAACAAAATAGCTCTGCCATTCATTCGATATACTGACAATAACTAATGAGTTTGTATAGCTTTACTCATTTTAACTACCTTAAATATGTTGAATAGTTGCTCTGACATAAAATAACTCCATTGTCACTGCCGTGTCTTTTGTGCAATACAAAAACAAATACTAGTTTTCAGTTTTTGGTACAGTATGTAACTATCAGAGATAATATAGAGAGAATACTATCTTTGTCCATATAATTATCATAGAAAATGATTAGGGTAGAGATATTTGAGCATATAGTACATCCTGCAAGAATAGACGGTTAAGTTACCTTAAATTTAAACAATATTAGTAAAGCGTTTTTTTATAGTATTAGGTACAGACAAGGTATTAGAAAAGTAGTACTGGGTACAGACAAGTATTTATTTTTAAAAATAGATGAAAAATGCTCACACGAAATGAAATTAGTTTAAGCTTAGTTATATTTTTCACAAACACGAGGGGACAATGACATTAAATCGAGTGTAAGATAGAGGGTATGAACACTCTAAGAAGTTCATTCTAGATACCAAGAAGACTAAAATATGGAAACCAGAGCCATAGGTTAGAACATAGCACCTGCTAATACTCTTTGATAGTTCTTTTTCCTTAATACTTAACTTCTATTAACCTGTTAAAATAATACTTAGATATATTTGTCAAAGATATTATACGACTGTAGGATACACCACCTTGGAAATTTCTGTTTCAAAAGTGCGTTGTGGCGCCATCTGGATTTGAAAGCGGGAACTAGAGGTTAGGTATAACACTTTCAATATTAGGTAATAAGAAAATGAATTGATTTTAGAATAACTTTTCTGTTGATTCAGTATAACCGTATAACTTCTGCCTGAACTCTGAAACTTTCAATGTTTTGATCAACACAAAATGTTGTTGTTGCTTTAGTTTCTGCTTTGAAATCCATATGGCGCTTTTCAAAACAGAAATTTCCGGGAGTGGTGTATCTTACTGTAGTATATCTTTATATATATTATCAATACTAGAGAGAGAGTGTGTTCCAATTTATGTAGAGGTGGTCCAAAGGCCACGCAGTAAGCAACACTGTTCGCGATGACACGCAATATCAGATTAATAATTGCCAGAGTTGTGTAATATAATAGTTTTATAATGTTCTGAATAGAAAAATAAATGGTTTTAAATTCTATTGACTCTTAGAATTTTTTGGGACAATTCTGTTCTGGATGGAACATCAAAAATGGATCTTAAGATGGTAAGAATTTAGGTGAGGGGCATGTTGTAGATAGCAAGAAGGGGGCGGGAGGGGGGGGGGGGGGTTACACAGTTTTAGATTTGGAAAAGTAATGTTGTAAAGAAAATGTGACTGACGCTTATTCAAAATAGCTCTTTCTTAACAAGGTTAATTTTACTAAATAGAAATATTACAAACTATGGCAATTATTCTTATTTTTATTATTCCATAATAATTCACAAAATAGAGAAAAAAATAGAATTGTACTTGCCATGCCCTAAAGGTCCTCTCCATACAAATTTATTTAATATTTTAATCAATGAGACTGATGTTTCTTATCATTTTGCTGTAAACTCCGTGAAATTTGATAGCTTACATTCTTTATATGCTTTAAAAAAATATAATCCAAAATCTACAATAGCCGTTTTATTCTCAACTTGCTAATTTTAAGTCCGAAGAAAAAGAATGTACACCGTTTGTTCTGAATGCCAACTACATTAACAATCCAATACTAAATATTCCTGTAATTGTATAAAATTGGAGAAACTTACTTCAGAAACGTTTAAATACTTCAGGAAACAATCTGAATCTTAAACAAAGACCGAACATGCATTGTTTGTTTATAAAATTCCAATTGAAAATCCAAACAATTAGTGTACAATCTTTTTCTTCAGCGTCAGATTAGTGTTTCGCACAATTGTTGTACACAGAGTATTAAAAGCAAATAATAAAATATATACTGAACTAAACTTTATGCAGTTTCTAGATTATCGATCTTATCTATAATATTAAGTAATAAAATCATATTTTTTCCAGAGCCTGGAGAGGACCTTTATTAGCTTATTGGTCTTGTTTTGAATATAGCAGAGTGAATCACAAATTAATTCAAGAATCAACTTGAACATTTTTCACTGTAAAACTTTCTTTGAAAAGTAACATTTAATAATTCATTTAAATTAATCCATTTCAACTCAAGTAAGTTTTAGATTATTTTGATTTTAATATATTAATTTGTCATTGATTTAGTTAATATATACTATAAATATGTAGATAGATTAAATGCAATAATAAATATATACGTTTTTATAATAATAAAATTAATATGATATAAAATAATAATATATATGTTTTTTAATTTTATAAATTCCATTTAAATAGATTTTCATTCGTTGCAATAAACAATCGAATGCTATTAATCACCAATCTCTGAGCGTGAAATAAACACATATATTTATAAAAATAAAAAATGATCATTATGAAACAGTAATAAATAACTATTATTGATTAATTCACCATATCCTAATATTCAGTTAGGTACTTATATAATAAAATATACTCAATAAATACTGATTTGAAAACACACAACATTGAACCTTATACTAATATTCTTTAATCATTATATATATTAACAAGACAAAAACCTGTCAATTTATTTAATCTTCGGACACATAATAAACTTAAACTAATGATACAATATCATACAATATATTAATGATATATTAAAGTATTATAAAGATTGAAAATAAATAACCTGTTAAAGCAAATCTAAATTTCACCTAAATTTAACGTCATTAAATAAGCGAATACTTAGATTGGTCACAAGCTACAGCTGCTTGGTGATTGGCTCCTTGATTCTTAATTTTGATTGGCTGTCTGGGAATGGCGTAATTTTATTGGTTGTTGAAGTATAACCCTGATTAGATGCTACCACTTTGTTGCCATTGGTTGCTTGATACATAAGTTCCGATTGGCTGTTTTCTATATCTGTGTTGCCATTGGTTGCTGGATACTAAAGTTCCGATTGGCTGTTTTCTATATCTGTGTTGCCATTAGTTGCTTGATACTAAGGTTCCGATTGGCTGTGTTTTATATCTGTCTTGCTATTGGTTGGTTGATACTAAGGTTCCGATTGGCTGTTTTCTATATCTGTGTTGCCATTGGTTGCTTGATACTAAGGTTACGATTGGCTGTGTTTTATATCTGTCTTGCTATTGGTTGGTTGATACTAAGGTTCCGATTGGCTGTTTTCTATATCTGTGTTGCCATTGGTTGCTTGATACTAAGGTTCCGATTGGCTGTGTTTTATATCTGTCTTGCTATTGGTTGGTTGATACTAAGGTTCCGATTGGCTGTTTTCTATATCTGTGTTGCCATTGGTTGCTTGATACTAAGGTTCCGATTGGCTGTGTTTTATATCTGTCTTGCTATTGGTTGGTTACGATTGAGTCCTATAGGTGGAAAATCTTACTATTCCTTTACTAGTAATTCCAATAGACATTAATTTGAAAAAAAAAAATGATTTGATTGTTATTAAATTATCGATACTAATTAGTAATTCACGCAAATCTAACTTCTAGATTCATTCGTCCTACAAATATTAAAATCTCCCATAAGCGTATGGTATCATTTTCATCAAATACATTCTTACAAAAATACTTACAGATAGACAGAAATTCTAGAGGAATAAGAGACAATACTATTTTAAATGCATTCACATGTACAGTAATTCGTTATTGCGTTACAATCAGAGATATAAATATTTACACAATTTTACTAATTGACTAGATTTTGAAAGAATCCTTTTTATACCTACCTATTGTAAAAATTAATATATAGTAATTGAGGGAAATTTAGTTGAAAATGTCAGAATAGAAGAAAAATTGTCAAGTTCTTAAATCGCATAAAAATCTAATTTGATTTATAAATTCACTACCATCTATTAGGTAGTTTTCCAGGACTAAACTATTTAGAAAAGAATATATTCCACACAGTCTGCTATCTAACAAAAGAAACCAATTCAGAGTTAGACGACTTCATTCCAATTAGTGGTGAATTTGACTTTAAAGTAGGTGATGAATTTTCTAAAATATAGAGAGACTATTTGAAGCCTCACTCACGCATACTCCGCGCCACCGCCTGAATAATGCGGGTCATACTCACCGCAATTGTATTCCCTATTTGTATTGTAGTCGTAGTTCTGAACGCCTCGAGCTCCTTCTACTGCAGTTTTCTTATCGAAATTCTTAGCAAGAGGATTAGTGAAGTCTCTTGCTGCATCATATTCTCTACGAGCACCATTAGCGTACATGTTGGGGGAGTACTGACCACAACCTGGTTGGAAACTGGGAGTAGTGGGTCTGTTGAAATCTGTAGGAGCGTAACCTGTAGACTGATAGGCAGCTCCTACTTTACCTGGTGGCTGTAAGAAATATGAACCAGGGTCAGGGTTAGTTTCTTGGTAAGGGCTGCGACTTCGTCCGGCCTCTTCTGGAGGGTAAGGAGCTTCACTTGGATAGACGGAAGTCGCTCTCGCATCCTCAACATAGCTGGGTCTGCGAGAGTGTGACTGATTTTCGTTGGAATAAGTGGCTCTGGCGTCCTCAACATAGCTAGGACGTCTCGAATGAGAGAGATTAGCCGGTGGTACAGCAACCTCCTCTGGATAGTTAGTCCTCGTTTCTTCAACGTAACTACCTCGTCTTGACCCACCTCCTTCGTAGCTAGGTCCTCTAGTTTGTGCGTAAGCCATACTCTTTTGGTAACTGAATACTTGTCTCTCCAAGCTGTAATTCTCAGCTTCCAGAGCACCGATTTCCCGCCTGTAAAAAATAGGCATGAGTTAGAAAATAGTGAACTGGTGGGGTTTTCATCTTCTTCGTGTGGTTTACTCCTAGGATTTTCAGACTAAACTAAAGAAAGCATTTTTCATGCACACGTGATCAAACATGATTCAAACATGCTCATGCTCTTTAATTATTAGTGAATGGGGGTAGCTGTGATTCATAAATAGATGTTGATGATAATTTCTCTGGAAACAAATAGCAGACAAATAACGTTTAAATAGTGTAATGTGAAGTTGTGGGGAGAAGTATCGTATTCACCATGAGTTAAATTGATATTAAATGATTAAATATAGCATTCAAATCATAAAGAAAATGCACAGAACAATGCAATTATTCATTTAATGAACACAATGTAAGAGAAACAATATAATCATTGTTTTCATTTGATTCCCATTTAATTTGGAGAATCATTAAATAAATACTATCAAATTACATTCCCGAACACTAATACAGTTTCTGCATTTCGAACTCGAAGAACCAAACTATAATTATTTATAATTAAAACATGCCGAAGATATTAACAAAATTCTATAATTAACATAGTTTATTACTCTAAGATATATGATTACTATACATATGTACATGTATGTACTCATCTATATCTATATGTTACAGATTTACAGTTAAATTTTCAGAATTTAGAAATTAATTATTCTGTATATTATACATTGTTCGAAGGATTGATGTTATATATTATTTGAACTGTAACATATATATGGCATTGTTATTTACTATAACTAATGATTATGAATAATAAACCAGCAAAAAGCACTTAAAGGAATGAAAATAATTACATCACATAAATTAAAATCAAGAACATTATACGCAATGTAATTATTTTTCACGGTGCTAAAGAATTGTAGTTTTATTTTCTAATTAAGTATCTAGAGATGAAGACAAGAAGCAATGTTTCTATTTTCCTATAAAAGTAACTCCCGAGCAGACGAAGCAACGAAGACTAAAGGGCCGTACACACGTAGGGTTTTTTAAGTCTTTCCACCAAACTTTTTGCAAAGCTCCTCCTACTTTTTCCAAGAGAATATACGAAAAAATGATATAATTATTATTTATTTTAGTTGGTATCCATGATGCCTACAGGTATCGTGGATACCAACTAAACTATTTCGATTTTTCTTATATTCTCGTGGAAAAAGTAGGAGGAGCTTAGCAAAAAGTGTGGTGGAAATCCTTAAAAAATCCTACGTGTGTACGGTCCTTAAAAGACAGTTCACACCATTGAACAATGTGCAGAAATTTAAACTAATAAACAATATCATATAATTCAGATATCTATCAATATACTTAATTTTATAGGAATTAATATAGAAATTTCACACACCGCTTCAAAATTGTTTTAGTTGTCATCGATCATATTTTTGATCAAATTTTCAGATGTCTTTTAATATTACATAATTCATAACTGAAATGAATTAGTAGCTGAATTTTAGTTCGAAACATAGAAATAAGTTGCAGGGATGTTTTTTGCACATTGTTTGATGGTGTGGACTGTCCCTGGAGACGCTATGGACGATAGGTAACCTATGGACACGTCACTGGGGCACCAAACAGACGCTCTCACAACCGAAATATTTCTAAGGAATGGGAGGAGAAAAAGAGAAAAGTAGAGTTTGTTACTGACCTCAGAAGAAATGGAGGAGCTGTAGATATGACAGATAAAATAGAAATGGGTAGCTAGTGTCTACAGTAGCAGAAGTCATTTTAAACTATTTTGCTTTTGTCCATCAAGAGTTGGATTCCGTCAAATAGAGAAATTAGGTAATATTTAATTTGAGAATAGATAATATCAATTTTTTACGCTCTTTTATGATTGGTAGCGCCCGCCAATCGGACGGACTAATCAAATACCTCGTGTGAATAGGATTGAATTCTTATCCAATTAGATAGGGATATATTGTTACAACAACAAAGTCGAGATAGAAGCACTGACGTGAATATAGGCCATTTCTCTAAACCATCATACTGTAGTGAATACTTCTAAAAAGAGCCACTGCAGTCATTTTCATTATCCTGGATATTATTGCTTCTTATGGGGAATATCAGAGTAGAAAATCTAACCATAGAAAGATTCAGAGCATAGCACAAAATCAAATAATTCTTTAGTATTGACTCTTTGCATTGGTATAATTACTGTAGGGTTGTGACATTAGTATGAAATGGTATCGAATACCTTAGTATTCCATTTTCTCCGTCTATAATATTTTCAGGATCTATGATTTTAAAAGCATTCTATCACAACCCTAGTAATCAGTTTTAACTATAGGCTGTACTGTAGAAAATCCAATCCGAAAACTCTACATGAACATCTCTTTGAGTACCTATTTGAATATTCTCAGGAGCTGAAGCAATAATATGAGAATAATTTTCATCTATGACTGGAGGGGCCCTTTCACGTTCCTATTTCTCGGAAAAAGGAGAGGGGGAAGAAAAGTACAGCGTTAGTTTGAATCATTCATAAGAGATAGAAAGTGTACATTGGAAAAATAAATATTACACAGAGAGAAGGATTGAGAAGAGAATTCTTACCAAATGAGATAATTTAAAAGAGAAAATACTAATGATTAAAGGCAGGTACGATTTGTTATTAGAAACATATGTTCTAAATTGAAGATACATTGAAGCAGCTTACGGAATCTAATTTAAATATTATAGTAATGATACTTACAAAATAGGATATTTTGATATTAAAAGGAAGTTATAGTAATAAATTAGGTTTCTAATATGAATCAGATATGTATTGGTTTACCTTAAATTACAGTACGCAATGTTTAATAATGATTAACATAATACTTTAATTAAAACCTTACATTTATAAATCAGGTAATATTATTTTAATATATTAATTTAATTGTGTTTCACTGCAGACAAATAAATGCTAAAATAAAACTCTAAAACTATAGGGTAAGTTACGAATTATCGGTCAGTACTACATCTTCGGTCATATAAAAAATAACAATATAAAAATTGTTATTATTACACAGTGCTATCTAATAACAATTTTTATATTGTTTTTTCTTATATGACCGAAGATGTAGTACTGACCGATAATTCGTAACTAACCCTAACAATATTTTCAAACAAATTAAATGAATTTATATTTCTCGAATATTTCTCCTGACGGAAGAAAAATTAACTATTCATAATATTACTAATAAAATAAGTTTTAACTTAACTCTATTGTTGAAAATAATTACCTTGCGAGTCAAATTTAGTCCTGACGATAACTATTAAGGTAGAATATTATTTCTAATTTTAGGTCCTATTTTCTCAATTAAAATAAACTTTGTAATGATAAAACTAATTAATTAACCACAGCAATTCATTTTCTGTGTTAGGGTTAGCTCCCAGTTAGCGGACTGTTCCATAATTTCGCTCAAAACAAGTATCATTATTATATAACTTTTATTTTAATTAGTATCGATGTTAGCTGCATGTATCATGGACAGAAAAATACTCTCTATTTTAAAATTAAATAAGCTGGCTATAAATAGAAAATGTTTATGTAGTACATAATTCGTATCTTTAATACAAGGTTTTTATATTTTTTATTCATTATTATGCTTTCAAATTTTTCACTAGAATTTTCAAGTATAATAATGAATAAATAATAAAAAATCCTTCTATTGAAGATACGGATTACTACATGAATATATTTCTATTTATAACAACCTTATTTAATTTAAAAGTAGAGTGTACTTTTTTGTGGGACATACGGTATACGAAAATGTGGAACAGTCCGATAACCTGGAACTTACCCTAAGCCGGGGTACACACGCAAGATTTTCTTCTCGTTCTGAGTGAGGAGAGCACATATTTAGAACAAAAATAACCATGATAAATTGAAACTATTCAAATATTTGAATAAATGACGTCATTCACTGTCTATCTGAACCCAGGCAAGAAGGGTTTATTCCTGGGATATTGTGGGAATATCCCAGGAATAAATCCTGGGTTTTGCTCTAAATATGAGTGTACTTCAGTCAAAATAACGCAGCGTTAAAAAAGTAGCGGTCTATATTGCAGTCTCAAAATGCATGGGTTACCAAAATTTAAAAAAAAATGAGATGCACAATGCACATGCCTATATTTTTGATGCTGAAAAATGTTAAATGAAACACAAGCAGCAATGTTTCTCGGGGAACATTGTCCCAACATTGGCAGTGTTGGGACAATTTTAGGACAATGTTGTCCCAATATTGGCAATGTTTTAACAATATTGGTAATGCTGTAACAATATTGGTAATGTTGTCCCAATATTGGCAATGTTTTAACAATATTGGTAATGCTGTAACAATATTGGCAATGTTGTCCCAATATTGGCAATGTTTTAACAATATTGGTAATGCTGTAACAATATTAGCAATGTTGTAACAATATTGGCAATGTTGTAACAATATTGGCAATGTTGTAACAATATTGGCAATGGTGTAACAATATTGGCAATGTTGTAACAATATTGGCAATGGTGTAACAATATTGGCAATGTTGTAACAATATTGGCAATGGTGTAACAATATTGGCAATGGTGTAACAATATTGGCAATGTTGTAACAATATTAGCAATGTTGTAACAATATTGGCAATGTTGTAACAATATTGGCAATGTTGTAACAATATTGGCAATGTTGTAACAATATTGGCAATGTTGTAACAATATTGGCAATGTTGTAACAATATTGGCAATGTTGTAACAATATTGGCAATGTTGTAACAATATTGGCAATGGTGTAACAATATTGGCAATGTTGTAACAATATTGGCAATGTTGTAACAATATTGGCAATGTTGTAACAATATTGGCAATGTTGTAACAATATTGGCAATGTTGTAACAATATTGGCAATGTTGTAACAATATTGGCAATGTTGTAACAATATTGGCAATGTTGTAACAATATTGGCAATGTTGTAACAATATTGGCAATGTTGTAACAATATTGGCAATGTTGTAACAATATTGGCAATGTTGTAACAATATTGGCAATGTTGTAACAATATTGGCAATGTTGTAACAATATTGGCAATGTTGTAACAATATTGGCAATGTTGTAACAATATTGGCAATGTTGTAACGATATTGGACAATGTTTTAACAATATTGGACAATGTTGTAACAATATTGGCAATGTTGTAACAATATTGGCGATGTTGTAACAATATTGGACAATGTTGTAACAATGTTGGCAATGTTGTAACAATATTGGCGATGTTGTAACAATATTGGACAATGTTGTAACAATGTTGGCAATGTTGTAACAATATTGGCAATGTTGTAACAATATTGGCAATGTTGTAACAATATTGGCAATGTTGTAACAATATTGGCAATGTTGTAACAATATTGGCAATGTTGTAACGATATTGGACAATGTTTTAACAATATTGGACAATGCTGTAACAATATTGGCAATGTTGTAACAATATTGGCGATGTTGTAACAATATTGGACAATGTTGTAACAATGTTGGCAATGTTGTAACAATATTGGACAATGTTGTAACAATATTGTCAATGTTGTAACAATATTGGCAATGTTGTAACAATATTGGCAATGTTGTAACAATATTGGCGATGTTGTAACAATATTGGACAATGTTGTAACAATATTGGACAATGTTGTAACAATATTAGCAATGGTGTAACAATATTGGACAATGTTGTAACAATATTAGCAATGGTGTAACAATATTGGCAATGTTGTAACAATATTGGCAATGTTGTAACAATATTGGTCCAAGTAACATTGCTACCTGGGAAATTAAGTGTTTTTAAATGAAACGATGTGCTCTTCTTTTTTTCATATCATTCAAATTGGTCAAAAATTTACACTCAGTTTATGAGTGTTAATATTTTTTTTTTATCTTAAATATGCATTTTAAATCGAATTATGTTATCGACAGTTATTTTTAAATATTTTTATTACGTGTAAAACTAAGTATGAAGAGTGTAAAAATAACATATGTAAATATCAATATGCCAGGCATGAAAGAAAGGTTCGATCGTTCATTTTCTAAATTTTCCAGTGTAACAAAATTGGAACTCTAAAATTCCAAATTGAATTTATTACTCAAGTTATCTCTCGACAAGTAAAAACTCCTTTAAAAGTATTCTTGTAAGCTCTTTCCATTATACAAACAAAATATTAATAACCTTAAACTATATTATTGTTTGAACTAATAATCCTTAAGAAAAAATATTCAAATATCATTTTGATTTAAATAATTTTTTATGGATACGATTTACTTATTTCACTAATAAAATTTGAACTATATATTGAAACTAATTTATTATTGTTTTCCCATTATTTTCTAATATATTCTAGAGCTTATACTAGCTACACGTTGCCAAAGTCATCAAATCTAATATAATATTAGGCATAAGATGTATAATCATGAATTAGATTTCTATTTATTCAGCCATTTAAATCTTTCCCATTCTTCAAAAGAAGCTAGGTTCAGCACACCAATATTCTTCTCTAGCACCACATTGACTAATTCACTCAATAACTACACAATAGAAATGTGTTTCTGAATTGATCATAAACGAGATTTTCTAGATTTTATGCTAGCAACTGACGTCTACTTGGATATAATTTGTTTATCATTATGCAGTAAACTTCCTCTATACTAAAAACAAAGACGATCAGACTTGATATGAAATAAAAATCATAAAGTAAAATACTAAAAATCAAATGAATATCCGTTTCCAACAGTTTGAGATGTTTTTATCATAAGATTCATAACTAGCTTTGAGGAAGATAGATAATTTGTGTCATATTTTGCATATCGTGAAAGCAAGGAAAAGGTAATACGAGTGTTCCGGATGATCAACGAAGAGGCGAACAGGTGAAACTGTGGAATAAAACCCAAGGGCAGGTGAACATAACTTATTTCTACTAAATGGATAAATTCTATGCTAGATATTGGTTCACCTGTAAAAGGAATCTACGATATAATATCAGCTCTATCCATGGGTTAAAATTTCGAACAATTAGATTCTTGTGAGCATGCGGAGAATCTAGGAAACAGGATTATTTAAGGAAGGATAGTTGTAAAGTCTAGTAAATAGTACCTGCTTACTCGCTTCTATAGATTGGTAAAATTAGATTTGAAACTCCGAATAAACTTCGAGAGGGTTTTCAAAAACACAATTTGATTAGATGACTTAAAATCAGTATCCGGAAGCAACATATAACTTGAAGTTTAGGTTCGTTGATTGGATACAGAGAAACTTGAAGAAGAATTATGAGAAGAATGTCTAATATTGCGAAGTGACTTGGCAAAAGTTTTCCTTATAAGTTTTGGTTCCGAATAAGTTTTTGGGTCAGTCTTTCCTTATCGATCTCGAGACTTTAGTAACAGTCTTTCGAATGTAACGAAAAAGGTGACTGCTAGCTATTGTTAAACCTCCACTGTGTGCTTTATCAGAAACGATTGATGGTTATTTTTACTCTTCATTGCGCAATTTACTTGCAACGAGTGATGCTTAATTTACAAGATTCCATGAAACACGAACAATTAATAAAATGTACCACAGTATGTAAAGTTACTTTTCTTAGATTTGATATATTTAAAGTGTGTCACATACTATGCAGCACACAGTGGAAGTTTGACAAAGGCAAATCTTAAAAATTCACATAATGAACATTCCAAAATTATAATTTTTCTAATTCAGTTAAACCTCGTTGAGTTTTATTTGTCCTAGCAGCAGTGACAAGAACAAATAACAATAACGACATCAACAGCTAAACTATTTCACCACTCTTGATCATTCTTACAATTGGATACAGGTTGTCATGCACATTTCTAGAAAAGTCTTGAACTTTCGTGCAAAAAGAACACAAGAAGAAACTATTCGATAAACTTAGAAACGTTCGGTTATCCTCCTCGGTAAATTTTGTAGGCTTGGAAAAACGATAACTGAATGGTTGAATCGTTGGTATTTCATTTAGTTTGTCCAAATTTACACTATCTAAAGGACACACTAAGAACATCTGGAAAATTAATGGTCAGTTGGACTAATTAGAGTTTAAAGGCTATTTCACGGTTGATCCAAAGATCCTCCCGCTATTTCACTGACACCATCCGTAGCCTTTAATTTTCCAGCTTTATTTACTTGTGATCTAACTATGAAGAGAGTGAGGAATGAGAACCTTTTGTCTTTAGCGCTGGTGGTTGCTGCTGAAGGAGAGTGTTGGGGGGATGAGACACAGGATGCTGAGGCGGAAAGAGATTTCATGGGCATGAGGGAGGAACCGGTTGCATTGGGGGTCATGAGATGAGTTGGTCTCTGAGGCTGTGGACTTCGACTACCTTTCAAACCTCCTTGTACTGACAGCTTGGACGAGCCGGAGGAGCTTACGGTTGGTCTTCTGTTTGGGGTTATAGGGGTAGCAGCTGAAGACATGGGAGTGGAAGCTAACGTTAGAGGGGCGGTGTTGTCCCTGGCTCCGTGGGCACCTCCTCCTTCTACGCCGAAAAGACCATGACTTTTCCTAGTGTTGGGGAGAGACAAATGAAGAAGGAGAAAGAAGGGAGAATTGGAAGTGAAGCGTAGGAGAAAGAGAGGAGAATGGTATATACAAAATGGAGAAGCAAGGTGATTGTAATATGTATGTAATGTCTAAAACTTTCGGGAATACCTAAGTCCAAGTATGTCAAACATATAAACATTTACACTTTTCAGGGATACATTGAGTGTACATACAAAAACATACAGTTTTAAACGAAACAAATGAACGAGCATGTGTACAGGCCGAAGCACTTATATCTTAGCAGGATTTCGACACACAAGCCCTTTCCAGTTAAAAATAGGCCTAAGTATTCATGGGAATGTACTGCGCCTATTTTCAACTGGTTCTCTTGGACGTATTAAAGTGTTAACAGATGACTGGTCGTGACTGAATGCAGTGATGGTGAATGAAGCGGAAATAACTCAAAGAGATATACCAAAGCTAGTCATTCTGACTTCAAATTGACAAGAGTCATCGGTATATTTGACCTACATTTCAATTCAATCAAAATATTCAGATTTCACGAAAAGTAATGTTAAAATGATGATAATTAGTTATATAGAGTTATATTCAGTATGAATGAATTTCAGGTCAAAGTGACGATGTTTTGAGACGTAGTCAGAATGACTAGCATGATTTTCTCTGTGAGGAAGAAATAGAGATGACAACAGAACTACTGTAGTGATAGAAAAACTACGACAATACTCCAAAATATATTTTATAGATATAATATATATAATATATAGCTAGTGGTGCAACGGGTATACCCAGTGAGAAACTATGGAGGGGTTATGGAAGATTAACACCCCATTTAATCTTCCCTAACCCCACCATGACTTTCTCGCAGGGTATCTGTTAAGTTTCTGTAAGAAGAAGGCAATATTACATATAGAGAGATACATAAGAGATAAATAAAACAGCTAAAGCACAACTTTTACTTGAAGATTCAGAAGAGATTTCGAAAATAGTCACAATTGGCAGATGCAAAGTAAATACCTTACGAAAATTTCAATAGATTATTAATATAAAAATGCATCAAAATATTAAAACATATTCATTGTAAAGATAAAAGAGATAAATGTGTAATTAAAATAGCAAATGCATAACTACAAGGACCATGGATATCAATAAAAAATAACGAGGTAATTAAGTTTACATAACTTTCTTATATACTACACAATGAATTTATTTTAATGTCTTTTTCTTAATGGAAACCTATTGAAATTTTCATCTGATGTTTAATTCGCTTGTGGTGATTTCACTTTCCCTTATATTTAATCTTAGTACCTACTATAAATATAAAGGTGATGTTCTGTATCATTGACTGTTGTTATATAACATTGTATTGATATTTTATAATTAATAAAGTAATACTGTTGCAATAAAGATTTTGCGATACGATAATGTGGCATGATCGACGAAGCAGAACTAACCCCATGTGAGTTTTATAAATAAATGATATAAAAAGAAAAGTTCTTAAGGCTCATTTTATAGTTTTTTCTTTTCATTGCTTTTGATTATATTTAATGTTTTGAAGAATTTATTATAAAATCAATGACCTTTTTTTCTAGTTAATATAAATCAATTAATTCATATTTGTAATATTACTATTTTCTATAATTGAAATTTGCGTAGAGTTTTCATTCATTATATTTTATTTATAAAATATCGAATATAAATTTGCATGTTATTCTTATTCTTGGATAAAAATAGATAAAATATACCAAAAATGAAACTGTTGATTAAATAATTCAATAGTGATTTTTCTATTGAACTGAGAAACGTTTATCTCGATACTAATTTATCTTTTATTCCTCAGAAACGTTTATTTTTGAACTTTTTTTTCTACTGAATCACAGAAACGTTTATTTCTATACTGCTCTATTTATTGAACTACTTAAACGTTCAATTGGATAATAATTCATCTATTGTATTTATTATTGTATAAATATTGTATTATATTTATTTACTGAAAAGATTATCTCGATACTTATTGATATAAACCTATTCTTAATATCTCAAAAAAATCAATGAATCAAAAATTATTTATATTTCAGAGAATATTTTTTCAATTTGACATAACGAACAAAAAACTGCAGCAAAAAGTACCTTTGGGTCAAGTAAAGTCACGAAGATTACCATGGAGAAAAGTACTTCTATCTTTCTAACGTCAACAAGTTAGCTCTAGAGAAATAAAATCTGGAGCCAAGACTTCCAAATAAAATTCTTGGGAAGTTTTTACTCCAGAGAAAATGTCAGTTTGTTCTCAGTAGATAAAACGTAGATAAAAGAGTTTGTTCTGCGTAAATGAAACGTAGACAAAAATAGCATTTTTTAGTGGAACAATAACTTGGCAGTATTCTTACTTTAAGAAAAAAAACAATTAAACGAAAAGTTAACTTTTGGTCAAATAAATTTTAGTTCCTGATTTATCAATGATATACCTCAAAAACGTTTATCTCGATACTGTTTTAGTCTAGTGAACTACAGAAACGTTCATTTCGATACTAATTTATCTATTGTACTAGAGAAACGTTTATCTCGATACTGTTTTAGTCTAGTGAACTACAAAAACGATCATTTCGATACTAATTTATCTATTGTACTAGAGAAACGTTAGTCTCGATACTGATTTAGTCTAGTGAACTACAAAAACGTTTATTTCGATACTAATTTATCTATTGTACTAGAGAAACGTTAGTCTCGACACTGATTTATCTAAAATACCACATAAACGTTTGTCACGATAATGATTTAGTCTAGTGAAACAAAGAAACGTTTATTTCGACACTGATTTGTCTATATTGTACCACAGGATCGATTTTCTCGATACTGATTTAACTCCTATCTCTAAACATAATCCAAATCAGAGCCTTAGTAAATCAAACAAGAAACTGCTAGAAACAGTCGTTGCACCTCACCGAGAAAGAGATACGAACATTATCGCCATGAATATAAAATTAATGAATGAATTGAAAATGCAAAGAAACTTGTAAATAAAATGCGCAAATACGCATGCGTTTGGTATCATAATTACGTCATTTTAAGCTTAAATTAACGGTCAACCTTACCATCACTATACATATAACCCATTCACGCCTAACTCATTTCCTTCACTGTGCTATTCTTACCTAATTACAGTGACAGAAAAATCCCGTGAGACGGGAAAATGTTTATACAACCCCAATAAGGTTTTTTCTTTTGGTTGCGCATTTCTCACCTCATTTGGAAGTTATGCATCCGAGTGACGTCATCGTACTTGCTGTACGTGGACTGAAAAAGTAGAAGACTCTCCACCCATTCTATTTGCAAGGTGACTTCCTTTCGATCATCTACATAGTCACTCGTACCTTCGCGCACCTGAAACATAACAAAAACAACTTTCAGAACTTTTAGTAACAATAAACTTAGACATGGGAATTTTTATTTCATTTTCGGAAATAAAACAATGTTTTTTTGACATAATGTTTAGGAACAAAATCACAATAGCTTATGTAGATTATGCGATGCTATATCTCTAATTAATATAGTAGAGTTACGCTGTAGTTCTGGAGTAAAGGAACTTAACCCGTATAGTGACCAAATTTCCTTCAGTCTGCTATGAATGGCTATTAGCTCTTTGGAACTAATGACCAATCATGGCAGACTGAAGTTCACTATATGGGGTAGTTCTCTTACTCATGACTATACATTCACTGTAAAGTGGACTCCACTAAAGAGGAGTCCTCTATAAAGGATTCTACTATAGTGGAGTCCACTATAATGATTTCTACTGTACTAGGTAGGTGTGTTACCTCAGTGACAGGAATATCACTCTCCATGATAATGCCATCATCACTGCTCTCCTGTGCGTAGTAGTTACTGAAGGGACCATTGCTCAGACACACACTGTCTACCAGACCTTTGGACGCTCTGCGCAAGAGATAGGCATTCCAACACACGTACCTGAGAGATGGGGAGAGATAGTCAGTGAGATAGGCATTCCAACACACGAACATGAGAGATAGACAAAGAGATAGTCAGAGAGATATGCATTCCAATACAAGAACATGAGAGATGGGCAAAGAGATACACATTCCAATACACGTATTTAAGATATACCTAGTCAGAGAGAGATAATGGGAGAGTGAGAGACAGTGATGAGTGAGCGATAATGAGATGAACATTTTTAAAGTGATAAATAAGAGATATTGAAAGAGATAATTATGAACATCATGAAATATAAAATATACAAGAAACAATGAAAGCAGGTCATCTTTATTATAATTCAGGTTGTGATTGATACGGAGTATGCAAACAAAATGTTGTCAAGTTCATTATGTTAATAAATTGACTATAAATTCAGTTTATGAAAAAAATAAAATAGGAAATTACTTCAGTAAAACAAAAATAAAATAGATTTTGTCCAATTAAAAATATTCAGAAAATGATGGTAAAAATGTATACTTTGGAATAATTTTACCACAAAGAGAATTTTACAACATATTGTAACATAGAACATCTGGTCCCAAATGAATTGGATGTGTGATATTAGAGGTAATGTAGTTCTTACATGCAATAACTGACACCATTAGCTAAATTAAAGAGAAAAAAAATAATAAAGGAAAGTTACTAACGTGATTACGATCTTATTAGGAAATAATAACCACTGAATTGTTCTAGAGTTATTTATTTGATTTAAGAGCATACTTATTGTGATTGATATCTTGCTAATAATATCAATATTGCTAATTTAAACTAACCGGAAAGAATGATTCTTTGAACGAAATCACCACAATAAGCTACCTAGTTTTATACTTTGATGTATAATTTTATAATCATAAGTTATTCCAAACTAGTGTACCCATTCAGTCAAAAATGACGACGTTGTACTCATAATTATACAATTTGACAAAATTGTCATCGTGTACCCAGACCAATTTTATAAAATTTACACACGTTGTAATTAGTAAAGTTTCTTCTTGGAAATGTGAAATTAATGAACTGTAAAAAAGTCACAAGTAGACTTTCCTCTGATTGTACATTTTAGTAGGATGAATTCTCCTTAATTATAAAAGAAAAGAAAATTTTAAAAACATATACAAGCAGAAAAACTTTGACTGTTTTTTACTTCTCAAAAATTTGTATCTCATATATTATTATTGGTAGATACTTGATTTTATTATTTTTAATTTAAGGAGAGAGACAGTTTAAATTTTATTTTAGTTGGTATCCATGAATTACGAGATAAACGGTCTCCTTACATTAAAAATCAAAAATCAAAAATCTACCAATAATAATATATGAGATACAAATATTTGAGAATTAAAATTCCCTTCACGCCATCCATTTCAGATTTTCTTCCTCCCAATAAATTGTTAGATAAATCAACGTCAAGGCAGCGTCTAATAAATACATAGCTGTTCCATTATAGTGCTACTCACGACACTAAATTGATTTATTAATGGACTAGTGAGAAAAGAGATAAATTGCGTCGCTTGAGAACAATCGAATATTCTGATTGAATTTTCGGGAGACAAAATGGCGAATTGGAGGATTTTTATTTATTAAATTTATGGAAGACCATGAAATTTTAGGAAATTATTGAAAAAATGTTATAAAAAAGTAAATTTTAAATACTAATATACTAGGGAAAATGTTAGTATTTTTTGTTTATCAAAGCTCTTTCAAGTTCAATTACATCGGTTTGAATCATCTAACGTACGCTGGAAGCCTAAGCAGATGAAAAGATGTGCCGTGAATCTCTGATTAAAGCAATTTCTAAACTGCATTTGAAATATGGAATAAGAGTGAGTCAATATTAAATGAAATAAATATTGTGATGAATACCAAATAATCTTAAAATAATACCAAACAAACAAAATTGTCGAAGCTGGTCACCAACTACACTAACTAATTTTTTCCAAAAAAAAAAATACTTTCACCAAAGATAACAGTTAGGTGTAGTAACAATATTTAATTTACTTAAAGTAACAATATACAAAGCGGCAACAATATTCATTGACAGCACTATTTTGAAAACTATACTATTTACGGGGTTAATTATCTAGAAGTAATAAGAATGAACATTGTTGAAAACATTACCTACACCTAATGATTTGTTTCAACTAGATGGAACTACTTCACCAACAGCACGTGATACCAAAAGGTGTAGAGGTAAATTTCCAGAGATTAATATATCCCATAGGTGTGATTGTCCTTGACTTCCCAGATCACCTGATTTATCATCCTTTACTTTCTCTCTGAGTTTATCATATAGAAAGAGTATTTGTTCTTCATTCAATATCACACAATAATCGATACATTTCCGAACGTTTTGAGTGAATTTTACTTATCACATTTATAAGTTTATTTAATGCTCCGGTGTTCATTTTTAAATTTAAATATCCAATGAAATCAATCGTACATTTTTTTCTTTCGGAAGAAACTTATTTTAACTTTCTAGTATTAATAGATTAAAAATTAGAAGTATTTCTAAATCTGTAACACTTTTTTGTCACCCTGCATGATAAATGATAGGGAAAAGAATATTCCTATTTGCTGGACGTTGGGTAAAATTTAAGTTACCAGATGATAATAAATTATCGCATGAAAATAGGTTATTAGTTTTAAAACCGCATCAAAAAGAGAGCATTGAAATGTTTTGATGCGTTTTTTAATATTTTGATGAGGTTTTATGTTTTGATGCATTGTGAGTGGTACATTGTGAGTGGTACATACATTGTCAATTTATAAGAGAGTGGTACATCTACTCACCGCAAATGGTTTCTTGGTACATTGTGAATGGCATTGTAGGCTATTCGGAACCTGAGCATATCAGAGTGTAGGTCAGGCTCTAAGGTCCACACCTGTTTGTCTCTGTCGTAACATTGCACCTGAAAAGAAAACATTTACCTGTAATTTCTTTAGAGTTACAAGGAAAAACATCCAATTCAATATTCTTCATTTTCTATTATGAAAAACGTTCATTTATCTATTCTAAGTAAACGTTCATTTATCTATGGTAAATAAACGTTCATTTATATATTGTAAAAAACGTTAATTTATCTATTGTGAAAAACGTTAATTTATCTATTGTGAAAAACGTTTACTTATATAGTGTACAAAAGTCAAAAACGTACATTTCATGTTATCTAGTGTGAAAGATGTTTATATCCCTATTGCGAAAAACATCTATGAATAAAAGTAAAAATGTACATTTACCCATTGTAAAAAACGTTCATTTATCTAATGTAATTTAAAGGTCCATTTGTATATGGTTAAAAATGTTTATCTTAAACGCATAGATATGTATAGAAAATGTATGCCTATCATGAATACCGAAAATTCCTAATGAATACCTCACCATTAATCATAATATATATTTCACAGCATCTTTCTCTTATATTTAATAGTAAATCCAAACCCCGATGACATCATTGCCCCTTACCGATGTCATGTGTGTAGATACAGGTTGTAGCTTCACTTCGCTGGTGGTGTTCGCTAGGATCATTTCAAAGTAGAGTCTGTGTGATAAACGGTATACATTATACGTTACGAAGAAAAATAAACAATGGTACATTAAAATGTATGGCAAATTTAAAGGGAAATTTGACTATTTCCTTCTACTCAAGAGATTTCGTTTTATGTTAACCGAAAACTGAAGTCAGTTTCAGAATGAAAAAAGTAACAGAAATATTATTCATATATGATATCGGGCATCTAAAATTTAAAAAAAAAACATATCTTAAATCTATAATTTTATTCTCAATAAGATTATAATTATCACATAGTTTGTTAATTATTACTAGAGTTGTGACCATATGCTTATAAAATCACAGATTTTTAGAATATCATAGACCAAACAAAATGGTATCGAATACTATATACCGCTGGTGTAGAACCATTCAATACTCTTTAATTCTATCCGTCTATAATATTTTCGGGATCTATGATTTTAAAAGCATATTGTCACAACCCTAGTGTTGTCTAACCTTAGTGTTCCCTTTTGTACCAAATCTTGAATTCTGTTCCTCGAACAAGTCCAACCAGGAGTTCTACCTTCTTTGTCGGACAACTGGTCCAATATTCCTGAGTCAGCTCTCTTGTCCGATTCCCCTAGGACAACTAAATACCTGGAAACATAATAGTAAATAATAAAACTTCTAATTTCAAGATTATAATGATAAATAGAATGAACAAGGAAATATTTCAGCATTATTTGAATTTCAACATGTAAGAAAAGTTATAAATGATAGCTAATGTTAAGAGACAGCGCCATCACACGGACAGTCATTGTAATATTTGGATTATTTTATACAATGACACATGGTGATATCCTCCATAGGAATAATTTACAGGAATAATACAATATTATTAAATGATGATCTCCTTCATAGGAATAATTTAACTGCAATAATATCCAGGATTGAGAAAACGACTATTATTGTTATGTTTTTTTTAAATAAAATTTCATCATAATTTTAATAGTTCAGTTCAAACCATTACTACACAAATTTCTACTAACTAAAGGCAATCCATAGATAGTCATCTCTAGCGACATGATACATCACAGTCAATTCCCGAGGTAAAAAGGGGGTCAATCCCCACTTTCCAATTTATTAGAGAACGGTAGCTCTTAATTTTATCACTTGGATGAACTTAAAAAGATCAAAAGAAATATTTTTGAGCAAACGGAAGAGTCCTTCGTAAGGGAATATTTGGGAAGGTCTTAACCACAGTGTGGTACATAACCATCTCACCATTTTCAACTGTTAATAAAATGAAAACTAAAGGGCTGTACACACGTAGGGTTTTTTAAGTCTTTCCACCAGACTTTTTGCTAAGCTCCTCCTACTTTTTCCACGAGAATATATGAAAAACGATAGAATTGTTATTTATTTTAGTTGGTATCCATGATACCGTTAGGTATCATGGATACCTAACTTTGTCAATAAAAGTGTGGCTATCATATAATTTTTAAATCTAATCTAGGCAAATCACTATGATTTATTCTTTCAAATCATACAGCGATAAAAAAAATAAGTACGACAACAAAACCATACCCTTAACTAAGGACTAATTCACCTTACTCTACCCCACTCACCTTACTCTACCCCCCTCACCTTACTCTACCCCCCTCACCTTACTCTACCCCCCTCACCTTACTCTACCCCCCTCACCTTACTCTACCCCACTCACCTTACTCTACCCCCCTCACCTTACTCTACCCCCCTCACCTTACTCTACCCCCCTCACCTTACTCTACCCCACTCACCTTACTCTACCCCACTCACCTTACTCTACCCCACTCACCTTACTCTACCCCCCTCACCTTACTCTACCCCACTCACCTTACTCTACCCCACTCACCTTACTCTACACCACTCACCTTACTCTACCCCACTCACCTTACTCTACACTGGTGGTCGAATCCCGTTAGTCTCTTCAGTTCAACAGAAGGTCTGCCCTGTACCCCCGTACTGCTGGAGACAGCAACATGCCAGTCGTAGTGACCGAAATGGAAGTAGGGGGACTCCATCTGAGAGGGGGGGGGAGGTAATTAGAGTAATGTAATTAGGGGGGGGGGGGGTAATTAGATTATTAGAATAATGAATTTTAAATGTAGAGGGAGGATTCATTTAGTAATGTATTTAAGGAGGTGTTTTTTTATTCACAAAATGTTTCTTTATATAATTGATCAGATTAAGCGTATCGCTCATTTACAAATTAGTCAGTTAAGTTATACAGTAGTTACTGTTAATGTAATCCGAATATACTGATGATATGGCAACTGGTGATATATATACATAATGGTAACAATAAAAAATACAAATCATTAAAGAAAAATAAATAAGAAGAACAGTAATTCAATAAGAAAAAAAATCGATTCCCAACGAGAATATGATTTAGATTTAAAAATCAAATTCAAATAAACGCTACATATCTCAGTACATCCTTCATATCCAAGTACATTCTTCTTATCGCAGTACACACAATGCCTACACTTCAATTCCCAGTACACATTATAGTGCTTTATACACTTCAATTCCTAGTACACACAATACCTACACTTCAGTTCCTAGTACACACAATACCTACACTTCAATTCCTAGTACACACAATACCTACACTTCAATTCCTAGTACACACAATACATACACTTCAATTCCCAGTACACACAATAATACATACTCTTCAATTCCAGTACACTGGAGATTATTATAATCGGTTCAAGTAATAAAATGTTGTTTCTTATCTCTCTATCTTGATAAGCTATCGGACTCTAATGACATTAGGAGTTCTTGAAGAGATTAGATGAGAAAGGGACACTGAGGAAAGGGACACACAAGGTAAAGGGACACACAAGGTAAAGGGACACACAAGGTAAAATGACACGCAAGGTAAAAGGACACACAAGGTAAAAGGACACACAAGGTAAAAAGACACGCAAGGTAAAAGGACACACAAGGTAAAACGACACACAAGGTAAAGGTAAATTGCCACCCGGACAATTGCCACACTATGATTATTATAAGGGTTGTGACAATATGCTTTTTAAGCCATAGATATTCAGAATGTAATATCCTAGATCATGGATATTTGTTTAATAATGATAATATTGATAAAGGAAGAAATATATAATTTAAAAAGGAAATTATCAATTATAGAATGGAAATAGATAGTACTGTATAATAGAAATAAATCGTATAAAAAACAATGGGTAAATTATTATATCACCAATGTGAATAATTAATCTCATAAAAATATCAATTAAAGAGGCGTGAAGATTTTTTATCTTAAAATTGAAATTATTATAAAAATATATAGCATATTTTATCACTATCTTTTAAGTTAAGAGGACTGATAATAATTATTAGGTTGATTATAATTATCCGGGGGTGGCAATTGTCCGGGGGTGTCTATTGTCCGGGTGGAAATTGTCCAGGAGTGTCAATTGTCCGGGGGTGGAAATTGTCCAGGTGGCAATTGTCAGGGTGGAGATTGTCCAGGGGTGGCAATTGTCCGGGGGTGGAAATTGTCCAAGTGGCAATTTTCAGGGGGTGGCAATTGTCGAGGGGTGGCAATTATCCGGGGTGGAAATTGACCGGTCACGTAAAATATAAAGAAGAATTTATACATAATAAATAATTCATTCGTCAAATATAATATATAAAAATAATTCCAATGTCGTAAATAATTAATATAAATAATAGCTACAGATACATAAATAATCACACACATTCAGTTACATAAATAAATTAATCACAGTATTCAAATGTCAATAGAAATCAACATAAGATATTCAGGATAATATCCAGGAAAAACATTTCCCATGTATTTTACGTAACAATTAAGAAAACCCCCTATCGGTAGAAATAGAAATATCTGAATAGTGTTTGTTTGCAAGTTGTTATGCAGTTTTTATAGTGACTAGTACAGTACCTGTTATTGAATATAAATATTATGATCAAAAAATATATCTCAAAAGCCAAAATATATTTTTTTTGAACAATTAGAGTCAATATTTTTGTAAACCCTAGTCATGATACTGCCACAAATGATTTATTTTTCATATTAATGAAAGTGTGACACACAGACAGACAGACAGACAGACGTGGCTCTTATTATAGAATAGATCAGGTGACTGTTAGCAGAGGGCATCGTTGTTATTCATCTGTGATGTTGAAGAGGATTTTCATCCTGAGGATAGGATGCTATTGATCCTAAGGATAAATTAAGACGAGACTTACAATGCAAAATATATTGGCAGAGATAATGCCATTGATTGTTACGTAGTTAATGCCATTGATTGTTACGTAGTTAATGCCATTGATTGTTACGTAGTTAAAGGTATTGATTGTTACGTAGTTAAAGGCATTGATTGTTACGTAGTTAAAGGCATTGATTGTTACGTAGTTAAAGGCATTGATTGTTACGTAGTTAAAGGCATTGATTGTTACGTAGTTAAAGGCATTGATTGTTACGTAGTTAAAGGCATTGATTGTTACTTAGTTAATGACATTGATTGTTACGTAGTTAAAGGTATTGATTGTTACGTAATTAAAGGCATTGATTGTTACGTAGTTAAAGGCATTGATTGTTACGTAGTTAAAGGCACTGATTGTTACGTAGTTAAAGGCATTGATTGTTACGTAGTTAAAGGCATTGATTGTTACGTAGTTAAAGGCATTGATTATTACGTAGTTAGAGGCATTGATTGTTACGTAGTTAAAGGCATTGATTGTTACGTAGTTAAAGGCATTGATTGTTACGTAGTTAAAGGCATTGATTGTTACGTAGTTAAAGGCATTGATTGTTACGTAGTTAAAGGCATTGATTGTTACGTAGTTAATGACATTGATTGTTACGTAGTTAAAGGTATTGATTGTTACGTAGTTAAAGGCATTGATTGTTACGTAGTTAATGACATTGATTGTTACGTAGTTAAAGGTATTGATTGTTACGTAGTTAATGACATTGATTGTTACGTAGTTAATGACATTGATTGTTACGTAGTTAATGACATTGATTGTTACGTAGTTAAAGGCATTGATTGTTACGTAGTTAAAGGCATTAATTGTTACGTAGTTAAAGGCATTGATTGTTACGTAGTTAAAGGCATTGATTGTTACGTAGTTAAAGGCATTGATTGTTACGTAGTTAATGACATTGATTGTTACGTAGTTAAAGGTATTGATTGTTACGTAGTTAAAGGCATTGATTGTTACGTAGTTAATGACATTGATTATTACGTAGTTAAAGGTATTGATTGTTACGTAGTTAATGCCATTGATTGTTACGTAGTTAAAGGTATTGATTGTTACGTAGTTAAAGGTATTGATTGTTACGTAGTTAATGACATTGATTGTTACGTAGTTAAAGGTATTGATTGTCACGTAGTTAATGACATTGATTGTTACGTAGTTAAAGGCATTGATTGTTACGTAGTTAAGGGCATTGATTGTTACGTAGTTAATGACATTGATTGTTACGTAGTTAAAGGTATTGATTGTTACGTAGTTAAAGGTATTGATTGTTACGTAGTTAAAGGCATTGATTGTTACGTAGTTAAAGGCATTGATTGTTACGTAGTTAAAGACATTGATTGTTACGTAGTTAAAGGCATTGATTGTTACGTAGTTAAAGGCATTGATTGTTACGTAGTTAAAGGCATTGATTGTTACGTAGTTAATGACATTGATTGTTACGTAGTTAATGACATTGATTGTTACGTAGTTAAAGGCATTGATTGTTACGTAGTTAAAGGTATTGATTGTTACGTAGTTAAAGGTATTGATTGTTACGTAGTTAAAGGTATTGATTGTTACGTAGTTAAAGGTATTGATTGTTACGTAGTTAAAGGTATTGATTGTTACGTAGTTAAAGGCATTGATTGTTACGTAGTTAAAGGCATTGATTGTTACGTAGTTAAAGGCATTGATTGTTACGTAGTTAAAGGCATTGATTGTTACGTAGTTAAAGGCATTGATTGTTACGTAGTTAATGACATTGATTGTTACGTAGTTAATGACATTGATTGTTACGTAGTTAAAGGCATTGATTGTTACGTAGTTAAAGGTATTGATTGTTACGTAGTTAAAGGCATTGATTGTTACGTAGTTAATGACATTGATTGTTACGTAGTTAATGACATTGATTGTTACGTAGTTAAAGGTATTGATTGTTACGTAGTTAAAGGTATTGATTGTTACGTAGTTAAAGGTATTGATTGTTACGTAGTTAAAGGCATTGATTGTTACGTAGTTAAAGGCATTGATTGTTACGTAGTTAATGACATTGATTGTTACGTAGTTAAAGGTATTGATTGTTACGTAGTTAAAGGTATTGATTGTTACGTGGTTAATGACATTGATTGTTACGTAGTTAAAGGTATTGATTGTTACGTAGTTAATGACACTGATTGTTACGTAGTTAAAGGCATTGATTGTTACGTAGTTAAAGGCATTGATTGTTACGTAGTTAAAGGCATTGATTGTTACGTAGTTAATGACATTGATTGTTACGTAGTTAAAGGTATTGATTGTTACGTAGTTAAAGACATTGATTGTTACGTAGTTAATAACATTGATTGTTACGTAGTTAAAGGTATTGATTGTTACGTAGTTAATGACATTGATTGTTACGTAGTTAATGACATTGATTGTTACGTAGTTAAAGGTATTGATTGTTACGTAGTTAAAGGTATTGATTGTTACGTAGTTAATGCCATTGATTGTTACGTAGTTAAAGGTATTGATTGTTACGTAGTTAATGGTATTGATTGTTACGTAGTTAAAGGTATTGATTGTTACGTAGTTAAAGGTATTGATTGTTACGTAGGTTATGACATTGATTGTTACATAGTTAAAGGCATTGATTGTTACGTAGTTAAAAGCATTAATTGTTACGTAGTTAAAGGCATTGATTGTTACGTAGTTAAAGGCATTGATTGTTACGTAGTTAAAGGCATTGATTGTTACGTAGTTAATGACATTGATTGTTACGTAGTTAAAGGTATTGATTGTTACGTAGTTAAAGGCATTGATTGTTACGTAGTTAATGACATTGATTATTACGTAGTTAAAGGTATTGATTGTTACGTAGTTAATGCCATTGATTGTTACGTAGTTAAAGGTATTGATTGTTACGTAGTTAAAGGTATTGATTGTTACGTAGTTAATGACATTGATTGTTACGTAGTTAAAGGTATTGATTGTCACGTAGTTAATGACATTGATTGTTACGTAGTTAAAGGCATTGATTGTTACGTAGTTAAAGGCATTGATTGTTACGTAGTTAATGACATTGATTGTTACGTAGTTAAAGGTATTGATTGTTACGTAGTTGAAGGTATTGATTGTTACGTAGTTAAAGGCATTGATTGTTACGTAGTTAATGACATTGATTGTTACGTAGTTAAAGACATTGATTGTTACGTAGTTAAAGGCATTGATTGTTACGTAGTTAAAGGCATTGATTGTTACGTAGTTAAAGGCATTGATTGTTACGTAGTTAATGACATTGATTGTTACGTAGTTAATGAAATTGATTGTTACGTAGTTAAAGGCATTGATTGTTACGTAGTTAAAGGTATTGATTGTTACGTAGTTAAAGGTATTGATTGTTACGTAGTTAAAGGTATTGATTGTTACGTAGTTAAAGGTATTGATTGTTACGTAGTTAAAGGTATTGATTGTTACGTAGTTAAAGGCATTGATTGTTACGTAGTTAAAGGCATTGATTGTTACGTAGTTAAAGGCATTGATTGTTACGTAGTTAAAGGCATTGATTGTTACGTAGTTAAAGGCATTGATTGTTACGTAGTTAATGACATTGATTGTTACGTAGTTAATGACATTGATTGTTACGTAGTTAAAGGCATTGATTGTTACGTAGTTAAAGGTATTGATTGTTACGTAGTTAAAGGCATTGATTGTTACGTAGTTAATGACATTGATTGTTACGTAGTTAATGACATTGATTGTTACGTAGTTAAAGGTATTGATTGTTACGTAGTTAAAGGTATTGATTGTTACGTAGTTAAAGGTATTGATTGTTACGTAGTTAAAGGCATTGATTGTTACGTAGTTAAAGGCATTGATTGTTACGTAGTTAATGACATTGATTGTTACGTAGTTAAAGGTATTGATTGTTACGTAGTTAAAGGTATTGATTGTTACGTGGTTAATGACATTGATTGTTACGTAGTTAAAGGTATTGATTGTTACGTAGTTAATGACACTGATTGTTACGTAGTTAAAGGCATTGATTGTTACGTAGTTAAAGGCATTGATTGTTACGTAGTTAAAGGCATTGATTGTTACGTAGTTAATGACATTGATTGTTACGTAGTTAAAGGTATTGATTGTTACGTAGTTAAAGACATTGATTGTTACGTAGTTAATAACATTGATTGTTACGTAGTTAAAGGTATTGATTGTTACGTAGTTAATGACATTGATTGTTACGTAGTTAATGACATTGATTGTTACGTAGTTAAAGGTATTGATTGTTACGTAGTTAAAGGTATTGATTGTTACGTAGTTAATGCCATTGATTGTTACGTAGTTAAAGGTATTGATTGTTACGTAGTTAATGGTATTGATTGTTACGTAGTTAAAGGTATTGATTGTTACGTAGTTAAAGGTATTGATTGTTACGTAGTTAATGACATTGATTGTTACATAGTTAAAGGCATTGATTGTTACGTAGTTAAAGGCATTGATTGTTACGTAGTTAATGACATTGATTGTTACGTAGTTAAAGGTATTGATTGTTACGTAGTTAAAGGCATTGATTGTTACGTAGTTAAAGGCATTGATTATTACGTAGTTAAAGGCATTGATTGTTACGTAGTTAAAGGTATTGATTGTTACATAGTTAAAGGTATTGATTGTTACGTAGTTAAAGGTATTGATTGTTACGTAGTTAAAGGTATTGATTGTTACGTAGTTAAAGGCATTGATTGTTACGTAGTTAAAGGTATTGATTGTTACGTAGTTAAAGGTATTGATTGTTACGTAGTTAATGACATTGATTGTTACGTAGTTAAAGGTATTGATTGTTACGTAGTTAAAGGCATTGATTGTTACGTAGTTAAAGGTATTGATTGTTACGTAGTTAAAGGTATTGATTGTTACGTAGTTAAAGGTATTGATTGTTACGTAGTTAAAGGCATTGATTGTTACGTAGTTAAAGGCATTGATTGTTACGTAGTTAAAGGCATTGATTGTTACGTAGTTAAAGGCATTGATTGTTACGTAGTTAAAGGCATTGATTGTTACGTAGTTAAAGGCATTGATTGTTACGTAGTTAATGACATTGATTGTTACGTAGTTAAAGGCATTGATTGTTACGTAGTTAAAGGCATTGATTGTTACGTAGTTAATGGTATTGATTGTTACGTAGTTAAAGGTATTGATTGTTACGTAGTTAAAGGTATTGATTGTTACGTAGTTAATGACATTGATTGTTACATAGTTAAAGGCATTGATTGTTACGTAGTTAAAGGCATTGATTGTTACGTAGTTAAAGGCATTGATTGTTACGTAGTTAATGACATTGATTGTTACGTAGTTAAAGGCATTGATTGTTACGTAGTTAAAGGCATTGATTGTTACGTAGTTAAAGGCATTGATTGTTACGTAGTTAATGACATTGATTGTTACGTAGTTAAAGGCATTGATTGTTACGTAGTTAAAGGCATTGATTGTTACGTAGTTTATGGTATTGATTGTTACGTAGTTAAAGGTATTGATTGTTACGTAGTTAAAGGTATTGATTGTTACGTAGTTAAAGGCATTGATTGTTACGTAGTTAAAGGCATTGATTGTTACGTAGTTAATGACATTGATTGTTACGTAGTTAAAGGCATTGATTGTTACGTAGTTAAAGGCATTGATTGTTACGTAGTTAATGGTATTGATTGTTACGTAGTTAAAGGTATTGATTGTTACGTAGTTAAAGGTATTGATTGTTACGTAGTTAATGACATTGATTGTTACATAGTTAAAGGCATTGATTGTTACGTAGTTAAAGGCATTGATTGTTACGTAGTTAAAGGCATTGATTGTTACGTAGTTAATGGTATTGATTGTTACGTAGTTAAAGGTATTGATTGTTACGTAGTTAAAGGTATTGATTGTTACGTAGTTAAAGGCATTGATTGTTACGTAGTTAAAGGCATTGATTGTTACGTAGTTAATGACATTGATTGTTACGTAGTTAAAGGCATTGATTGTTACGTAGTTAAAGGCATTGATTGTTACGTAGTTAATGGTATTGATTGTTACGTAGTTAAAGGTATTGATTGTTACGTAGTTAAAGGTATTGATTGTTACGTAGTTAATGACATTGATTGTTACATAGTTAAAGGCATTGATTGTTACGTAGTTAAAGGCATTGATTGTTACGTAGTTAATGACATTGATTGTTACGTAGTTAAAGGTATTGATTGTTACGTAGTTAAAGGCATTGATTGTTACGTAGTTAAAGGCATTGATTATTACGTAGTTAAAGGCATTGATTGTTACGTAGTTAAAGGTATTGATTGTTACGTAGTTAAAGGTATTGATTGTTACGTAGTTAAAGGTATTGATTGTTACGTAGTTAAAGGCATTGATTGTTACGTAGTTAAAGGCATTGATTGTTACGTAGTTAAAGGCATTGATTGTTACGTAGTTAAAGGCATTGATTGTTACGTAGTTAAAGGCATTGATTGTTACGTAGTTAAAGGCATTGATTGTTACGTAGTTAAAGGTATTGATTGTTACGTAGTTAAAGGTATTGATTGTTACGTAGTTATTGACATTGATTGTTACGTAGTTAATGACATTGATTGTTACGTAGTTAAAGGTATTGATTGTTACGTAGTTAAAGGCATTGATTGTTACGTAGTTAATGACATTGATTGTTACGTAGTTAAAGGTATTGATTGTTACGTAGTTAAAGGCATTGATTGTTACGTAGTTAAAGGTATTGATTGTTACGTAGTTAAAGGCATTGATTGTTACGTAGTTAAAGGCATTGATTGTTACGTAGTTAAAGGCATTGATTGTTACGTAGTTAAAGGTATTGATTGTTACGTAGTTAAAGGCATTGATTGTTACGTAGTTAAAGGCATTGATTGTTACGTAGTTAAAGGCATTGATTGTTACGTAGTTAATGGTATTTAATTGTTATTGTACTTAAATAGATTAGAGGCGTGTTTAGATTGATGTGACGATGTTCAAAGTTATGTGACGATGTTCAGAGTTATGTGACGATGTTCAGAGTTATGTGACGATGTTCAGAGTTATGTGACGATGTTTAGAGTTATGTGACGATGTTCAAAGTTAAGTGACGATGTTCAAAGTTATTTGACGATGTTCTGAGTTGTATAACGATGTTCAGATTGATGTGATCGACGATGCAGAAAATTGAATTCATTAACATTTAACAAATAAAAGATTATTTAAGTGATGAAAATAATATATTAATTCATTTCCTTTCTTTTCTCCAGGTGACAATGATAGCGTGTTTATGTTTGCAATTCTTAGATATAAAATTTCTATTTTAAGATGCCATCCAGTTCGCAAAGAGCAAACTAACTTAATGAGATAACATCAAATAATATATCACGAAGAGAATGAATTAAAAAGCGTTTTAATATTTTGCAGCAGATGTTCACAATTTCTAAGAGAGGCCAGACGAGGGAGAGCAAACACCGGGGATTTTACGCTCAAGACTTTTTTTAAAAAATTATTTCTGATTTTTAAACAGCAGGTCTGAAATGTTATTAGAATGTTTTATCAATTTTTAAATTTATTATAAAGTTTAAAATTGGTAATTCAATTTTGAAAACTACTTTTTAATTCTTTTAAATAAATTTTTTTGAATTATTTTTTAAATAATTTTTTTCAAATTTAATTTAAAAATTAAACTAAATAAGAATTTGGTTAAAACCTTATTAATTAAATATATACAATTTGAAAGAGAGTATAACATTTAACATCGAAAATAAAATATTTCCCTGTTACTGATTAATATCCACTGAATATGGAAAAGAATATTAGAATAATTAAATGTACTACAATATCTTCTGGCTATTGAGAATAGAACAGATAAATTAGTAGCCGACTGTTTGAAAGCTAATCTGAACGATGAAAAGGAACTATCATTTTTTAAGGAAAGTAACCTTATTCCACGCCCACACAGACACAAATAGAAATTATAGAGACTGATTGTCATAAGAGTTGGTGAAGGATGTACAGTATATTCCGTACCTTCACGAATGTACAGCAGTAGATATCCTCTATAGTGAACTTCATCTAGTTCACTATAGAGTTTACTCTACTATAGAGGATTTAAGAGATGAATAGAAAGCTGGCCATTTCATGGCAGATTACACTAAATAATTTCACTACAGAGGTAAGATATCCAGGATGATTCACTATACTGGAGTTCACTATAGAGGAGTTCTACTGTATCTTGACTCACCTTTAGCTCCTTCCTTGCTCCATTGTCACTGGGCTGGGTGGGCAGTCTCAACTCTGTCTCAAATACAGTTCTGATGTTGGACACCGTCAACTCCAACTGAAACTCGCCATTTTCGTCTGTGAAGTTTCTGGAGTAAAGGTCTTCCATGGTGATGAGTCGTCTGTTGCCCTGCGCTGGCGAGTCGAAGGTGAACTTCACCTGTTTACCGGTGAAAGCTTCGTTAACACTGAAGTGCTCTCTGTTCAGTATCGTGAAAGTGAAGTCTATGTAGACCCGCATGCCATCGCATGGGTTTCGCCACACTAGGTACACCCCTAGCAACTTGTCCGTCCTAGAGAAGGTGATGGCCCATCTTTGGTAACCGTAAGTGAGTTCCTTGCTAGTGACGTCCCTGTGCAGATCACGCGTCACACTCCTGGTCACGACGAAGCTGAAGACGTGGGTGTTGCCTCTGTCGTGGAGCTTCACGAAACGGTGAAGAAGAGCCATGGTGGGGAGAGACTAATTCCTAGTTACCTGAAAAAGGAGATTGGAATTAGTGTGGGGATATCATTATACTTTTTTAGGAAAATTTAAAAATATTGTTCAGATTTTAGAAATTAATGTTAAAAATTATTAGCTACACTAAAAAGTTAATAAAATATAGTACTTAATACGGTAAGTTCCGAGTTATCGGACAGTTACTCATTTTCGATCATATGAAAAACTATTGTATAATAATAATAATTAAACTCGTTATTATAATATTCTATATTTATTAACATATGATCGAAAATGTGGAACCGTCCAATAACTCAGAAGTTAACCTATATAACACATTGCACCAGTCTATTTTTGTTCAAAGTTTCGAATGTTTGCGTGTCGAAGTACACGCCAGTATGTATTTCAACCAATGCTATCGAAACTTTAGTGCAGTACTTTACTCGAGTACTTTAGTTCAGTACTTTTTGTATATTCTGAGTTATTTGGTATAGAAGCAGTTAAAATAACAACTTTGGGACTAAATATAGCTATGTTGAAAGCGATATTTCTTTTTTCATTTAACTTCTCATTGCAGAATAAACATATCCCAGAAATACATTAAAATGTGTATTAATTAAAGTTAATTAAAATTTACCCATTTAGTAAATTTTATTGCAAAAAAAAATCAATTCAAAAATAACATAAATTTCTATATTAAAAACAAGTTATTCAACGAATGAATATTTAATATTGTTGAACATAATAGAATTTAGAATATTATGTCAAAAAAAATTGTCTTGCGATATAATATTACAGAATAACTAATATACCATGAATATTTAGCACAAGCGGCTTTGGAGGAAAATCTGTAGATTATAAATTTATACCAAACACCACTTTCACGCTACACAAAATGTTAACTTTTAAACCATTTTATTTAACTCTTTAATGCCGTGCGTGATCACACGATCACGCAAAGTTATTCATTGAACAATGTTTCTGTACCAAACTTGTCATGAACATGTTAAGTATAACCCCCACTATATGTCTATGCAATCATTCAGTAATTTTTTTTGGGTTATAGGATTTGGTAGCATTAATTTAATGACTTAAAATTTCTGCATCCTTGCACAAACTTTTTCGGTAAGAAGGTAAGACCATTTAAACAGGTAGTTATAAATTTATCGACCTGAAATGTTCGTATATTATTCAATACGAATTAAAGAATATAGAAAATGAAGGATTAGTCTTTACAATTACATATATTTATATCATTACACTTTATGTGATCATGTGAATCACAAACGTTTATTCAGCAACTAAGCTGTTAATGAACAAACTAACTATTTTCAATGCTTTTAGCCTCTTAAAGTAACTCACAGGAGGTTTCATCAAAATCAAGACCCATAAAGTTTTTTCTCGTTATTATGGGTTAACACTGCATAAATTTGTCTTATTTAATATTATTATTATTTAGCATTCAATATTAATTGAGATCCTTGGTACCTGCACCTATCTTGGAATTGGGTACCAATTAAAATAAGTTAGAATAGTAATTATTATATTTTCTTTTTTCTTATATGATAGAAAATGTGGAACCGTTCGGTAACTCAGAACTAACCCTAGAGAACGGTAAATATATATTTTTCATATGTATTAACTGTTTAGAAGGAAAATATTTTTATAACTTTAATCATTTGAAAACATATATAATTATTTTTGGTTTTACAAAACTTAAATATTGAGCGGATTTTAAAATCCAAGAAATATATTAAAATACATCTTTATAATTTAAGAAATTCCCACCAAATTTTACGTTAATCGATTTAATCAAATTTCTTTATTTACATTTCTATACATTTAATCATTTTGTTTACATTTTACAACACTTAAATTTATTAATTATCAGCAGATTATAAAATTCCAAAAAATATTTGAAAGATAAATTTAATAATTTGAGAGATTTCCACTAAATGTTACTTGAGGTTGGTCAACTGTGAAGGTCAGGTGTTTGACCTCGTGATCGGTTGAGTTCAATGTTTGATGAACAAACTTAGTGTTTGTACACACCAAACTCTCTATAATGAGATGGGGTACTATCAGACCAAAAGTACAGGAGAGGGATGTACTACCGGGCACAAAATAATGACTAACTTAGTTCTGAGGGTAAGTTTCGAGTTATAGGACAGTTCTCGTATTCAATCAAATAAGAAAAAAATATATCATAATTTTTATTTTAATTATTATATACATTTCTATATGATCGACAATGTGGAACCATCCGATAACTTGGAACTATCCCTATATTTTCAGCTGACTAATCACCAAAGAAGAAATGTCTTTCGTTTTCTTTTCATCAAAGTAATATTGTCTTATTTTACTCATAACGAGAATTATTATGATAATCTTGTAATAAATAGGTAAGTAATTAATATTAAACAATAAAAAACAGAGAATTTTTCCAATAAATGAAGATAATTAATTCACAACTGTGCTTACCTAATGTACATGTACACATGTGCTCTAACATATGCAATAGTTTATCCCATCTCAGAAAAACTCTGCAAAACACATCACTGTAAAGGGGACAAATATGTCGCCTTACGGTATAAAGGGCTTAAGCAACACATTTCCAAATCATTAATTTAACAAATAGTAAAGATAATAAAAAAGAGAGTTAAGGTTCATGTGCTCCTATTTCCTAATCCTTACCTAATCTTTACCGCGTCAAACAAAGTAAATAAAATGCTATCAATATTTGCCCTGAGAAAGCTTCCATGGGAAGTAATTCACTAACATTATTTAGGGATTAAGAGACTGTAATTGCTGCCTCTATGATTGGTAGACTCGACGTAAATGAAGTACAGTGTAAATGAAGTACAGTGTAAATGAAGTACAGTGTAAATGAAGTACAGTGTAAATGAAGTACAGTGTGAATGAAGTACAGTGTGAATGAAGTACAGTGTGAATGAAGTACAGTGTAAATGAAGTACAGTGTAAATGAAGTACAGTGTGAATGAAGTACAGTGTGAATGAAGTACAGTGTAAATGGAGTAAAGTGTAAATGAAGTACAGTGTAAATGAAGTACAGTGTGAATGAAGTACAGTGTAAATGAAGTACAGTGTAAATGAAGTACAGTGTAAATGAAGTACAGTGTAAATGAAGTACAGTGTAAATGAAGTACAGTGTAAATGAAGTACAGTGTAAATGAAGTACAGTGTAAATGAAGTACAGTGTGAATGAAGTACAGTGTGAATGAAGTACAGTGTAAATGGAGTAAAGTGTAAATGAAGTACAGTGTAAATGAAGTACAGTGTGAATGAAGTACAGTGTAAATGAAGTACAGTGTGAATGAAGTACAGTGTAAATGAAGTACAGTGTGAATGAAGTACAGTGTAAATGGAGTAAAGTGTGAATGAAGTACAGTGTAAATGAAGTATAGTGATGTAAATGAAGTACAGTGTAAATGAAGTACAGTGTAAATGAAGTACAGTGTAAATGAAGTACAGTGTAAATGAAGTAAAGTGTGAATGAAGTACAGTGTAAATGAAGTAAAGTTTGAATGAAGTACAGTGTAAATGGAGTATAGTGATGTAAATGAAGTACAGTGAAAATGAAGTACAGTGTAAATGAAGTACAGTGTAAATGAAGTAAAGTGTGAAAGAAGTACAGTGTAAATGAAGTACAGTGATGTAAATGAAGTACAGTGTAAATGAAGTACAGTGTAAATGAAGTAAAGTGTGAAAGAAGTACAGTGTAAATGAAGTACAGTGATGTAAATGAAGTACAGTGTAAATGAAGTACAGTGATGTAAATGAAGTACAGTGTGAATGAAGTACAGTGATGTAAATGAAGTACAGTGTGAATGAAGTACAGTGTGAATGAAGTATAGTGATGTAAATGAAGTACAGTGTAAATGAAGTACAGTGTAAATGAAGTACAGTGTGAATGATGTACAGTGTAAATGAAATAAAGTGTGAATGAAGTACAGTGTAAATGAAGTACAGTGAAAATGAAGTACAGTGTAAATGAAGTACAGTGGAAATGAAGTAAAGTGTGAATGAAGTACAGTGTAAATGAAGTACAGTGAAAATGAAGTACAGTGTAAATGAAGTACAGTGATGTAAATGAAGTACAGTGTAAATGAAATACAGTGTAAATGAAGTACAGTGTAAATGAAGTACAGTGTAAATGAAGTACAGTGGAAATGAAGTATTGTGTAAATGAAGTATTGTGTAAATGAAGTACAGCGTAAATGAAGTACAGTGTAAATGAAGCACAGTGGAAATGAAGTACAGTGTAAATGAAGTACAATATAAATGAAGTACAGTGTGAATGAAGTACAGTGTAAATGAAGTACAATATAAATGAAGTACTGTGTAAATGAAGTACAGTGTGAATGAAGTACAGTGTGAATGAAGTACAGTGTAAATGAAGTACAATATAAATGAAGTACATTGTAAATGAAGTACAGCGTAAATGAAGTACAGTGTAAATGAAGTACAGCGGAAATGAAGTACTGTGTAAATGAAGTACAGTGTAAATGAAGTACAGTGTAAATGAAGTACAGTGTAAATGAAGTACTGCGTAAATGAAGTACAGTGTAAATGAAGTACAGTGGCGTATATGAAGTTAAGTAGCGTAAATAAAGTACACTCTGGTAAATAAAGTAAACTCTGTTGAATAAAGTACACTCTGGGGTAAATAAAGTACACTTTGGGGTAAATAAAGTACAGTCTGGTAAATTAAGTACAGTCTGGTAAATTAAGTACAGTCTGGTAAATTAAGTACAGTCTGGTAAATAAAGTACAGTCCGAAAAATGACGTACACTTTGTGGTAAATTAAGTACAGTCTGGTAAATAAAGTACAGTCCGAAAAATGACGTACACTTTGTGGTAAACTAAGTACAGTCTGGTAAATAAAGTACACTTTGGGGTAAATAAAGTACAGTATGGTAAATAAAGTACAGTCTGGTAAATAAAGTACAGTCTGCTAAATAAAGTACAGTCTGGTAAATAAAGTACAGTCTGGTAAATAAAGTACAGTCTGGTAAATAAAGTACAGTCTGGTAAATAAAGTACAGTCTGCTAAATAAAGTACAGTCTGGTAAATAAAGTACAGTCTGGTAAATAAAGTACAGTCTGGTAAATAAAGTACAGTCTGGTAAATAAAGTACAGTACTGCAGATAAAATACCCGATGACTCATGATTTTTTTCCGTTCACAACTCAAAGCTTTTCAGAATTCATAATGTCCAAATGCTCGCATTGGCTCATATATTTATTCGTTACTTCAGAGAATACTAAAGTGATTTTATATTCTGAACTGGAATGGGAGTGGAAAAGCGGAGCAATGAATTCAAAACTGGAGCAACAACAAAGGATTTAATATTTAGTGGGGAGAGAAAAAGAAGAAAAAACACTTTGTAAAGATTTAACACACTTTGGTAGAGATTTACCACATTTTGGTAGAGATTTAACACACTTTGGTAGAGATTTAACACACTTTGATAGAGATTTGACACACTTTGGTAGAGATTTAACACATTTTGGTAGAGATTTAACACACTTTGGTAGAGATTTAACACGCTTTGGTAGAGATTTGACACACTTTGGTAGAGATTTAACACACTTTATTAGAGGTTTAACACACTTTGGTAGATATTATAAATGTCCTTAATAATATAAAAACATCATTTCTATTTCATTTTTAATGAACGTGTATAAATTAATGCATAATTAACCATAAAAAATAACAATTTATAAAAACTCTCCAAACGATAATGAAGTTACGGACAGACTTTCAAGGCTACAGTCTAGTGCAGACTGAGAAACAGTCTAGTACACACTGAGACACAGTCTAGTGCAGACTGAGACACAGTCTAGTACAGACTGAGACAGTCTAGTGCAGACTGAGACACAGTCTAGTGCAGACTGAGACACAGTCTAGTACAGACTGAGACAGTCTAGTGCAGACTGAGACACAGTCTAGTACAGACTGAGACACAGTCTAGTACAGACTGAAAAACAGTCTAGTACAGACTGAGACACAGACTAGTGCAGACTGAGACACAGTCTAGTACAGTCTGAGACACAGTCTAGTACTGTCTGAGACACAGTCTAGTACAGTCTGAGACACAGTCTAGTACAGACTGAGACACAGTCTAGTACAGACTGAGACACAGTCTAGTGCAGACTGAGACACAGTCTAGTACAGACTGAGACACAGTCTAGTACAGACTGAGACACAGTCTAGTACAGACTGAGACACAGTCTAGTGCAGACTGAGAAACAGTCTAGTACAGACTGAGACAGTCTAGTGCAGACTGAGACACAGTCTAGTACAGACTGAGACACAGTCTAGTACAGACTGAAACACAGTCTAGTGCAGACTGAGACACAGTCTAGTACAGTCTGAGACACAGTCTAGTGCTGTCTGAGACACAGTCTAGTACAGTCTGAGACACAGTCTAGTACAGTCTGGGACACAGTCTAGTACAGTCTGAGACACAGTCTAGTACAGTCTGAGACACAGTCTAGTACAGTCTGAGACACAGTCTAGTACAGTCTGAGACACAGTCTAGTGCTGTCTGAGACACAGTCTAGTACAGTCTGAGACACAGTTTAGTGCAGTCTAATACAGTCTAGTGCAGTCTAATACAGTCTAGTGCAGTCTAATACAGTCTAATACAGTCTAGTGCAGTCTAGTACAGTCTAGTACAGTCTAGTACAGTCTAGTACAGGCTTTGGTAAATTGATATCACAATTGCTTTGTTCGGTTAGGAAAAATTGTGCCAAGTTCGTCGTTTTGCATCTCAGGAATGACAATTCTTGTTTGTCCTTCATCAGTAATGTAAACAGTTGCAATAGATGAATGAGAGAGAACATACATACTGACTTGTTAGTCATTATTCACTTGTACTTTGTCTTGTTAGTCATTATTCACTTGTACAGTGACTTGTTAGTCATTATTCACTTGTACTTTGTCTTGTTAGCCATTATTCACTTGTACTTTGTCTTGTTAGTCATTATTCACTTGTACTGTGACTTGTTAGTCATTATTCACTTGTACTTTGTCTTGTTAGTCATTATTCACTTGTACAGTGACTTGTTAGTCATTATTCACTTGTACAGTGACTTGTTAGTCATTATTCACTTGTACTGTGACTTGTTAGTCATTATTCACTTGTACAGTGACTTGTTAGTCATTATTCACTTGTACAGTGACTTGTTAGTCATTATTCACTTGTACTGTGACTTGTTAGTCATTATTCACTTGTACTTTGTCTTGTTAGTCATTATTCACTTGTACAGTGACTTGTTAGTCATTATTCACTTGTACTGTGACTTGTTAGTCATTATTCACTTGTACTGTGACTTGTTAGTCATTATTCACTTGTACTTTGTCTTGTTAGTCATTATTCACTTGTACTGTGACTTGTTAGTCATTATTCACTTGTACTGTGACTTGTTAGTCATTATTCACTTGTACTTTGTCTTGTTAGTCATTATTCACTTGTAATTTGTCTTGTTAGTCATTATTCACTTGTACTTTGTCTTGTTAGTCATTATTCACTTTTACTGTGACTTGTTAGTCATTATTCACTTGTACTGTGACTTGTTAGTCATTATTCACTTGTACTGTGACTTGTTAGTCATTATTCACTTGTACTGTGACTTGTTAGTCATTATTCACTTGCAATTTGTCTTGTTAGTCATTATTCACTTGTAATTTGTCTTGTTAGTCATTATTCACTTGTACTTTGTCTTGTTAGTCATTATTCACTTGTACTGTGACTTGTTAGTCATTATTCACTTGTACTGTGACTTGTTAGTCATTTTTCACTTGTACTGTGACTTGTTAGTCATTATTCACTTGTACTGTGACTTGTTAGTCATTATTCACTTGTACTGTGACTTGTTAGTCATTATTCACTTGTACTTTGTCTTGTTAGTCATTATTCACTTGTACTTTGACTTGTTAGTCATTATTCACTTGTACTGTGACTTGTTAGTCATTATTCACTTGTACTGTGACTTGTTAGTCATTATTCACTTGTACTGTGACTTGTTAGTCATTATTCACTTGTACTGTGACTTGTTAGTCATTATTCACTTGTACTTTGTCTTGTTAGTCATTATTCACTTGTATTGTGACTTGTTAGTCATCATTAACTTCGCAGATTGCAGAAGGTTATATTTTAGGCAGCATAAATTTACTCATCATCTTATTATACGCATAACTCAAAAAGCGTTCGAGTAAATAACTTAAAAATTTGGTAGGACGATAGGTCAATGTCCAGGAAACATCTGGTTTTATTTTGGGAGCAATCAGGTTAAGGCCAAGTCATTTATAAGCGGCAGAGAATGTATGCGCTCTATAAGGACCCATTATTTAGTTACATGTGCTTTGAATTTGTACCAACGTACGTTTTATGTATTCATATAAATAATTTTACAATATACATATTTTAGTCATTTGTTTATAATTTCGGTCTTGTATTTTCATCAATATTTTTTGGATATAGAATACCAATTACTAATTTACGGATCAATCATTGAATTTATTTATCAATTATCAAATTTATTTATCAATTATCAAATTTATTTATCAATTATCAAATTTATTTATCAATTATCAAATTTATTTATCAATTATCAAATTTATTTATCAATTATCAAATTTATTTATCAATTATCAAATTTATTTATCAATTATCAAATTTATTTATCAATTATCAAATTTATTTATCAATTATCAAATTTATTTATCAATTATCAAATTTATTTATCAATTATCAAATTTATTTATCAATTATCAAATTTATTTATCAATTATCAAATTTATTTATCAATTATCAAATTTATTTATCAATTATCAAATTTATTTATCAATTATCAAATTTATTCATAAATAATTATCAAATTTATTTATAAATTATCAAATTTATTTATCAATTATCAAATTTATTTATCGATTATCAAATTTATTTATCAATTATCAAATTTATTTATTAATTATCAAATTTATTTATCGATTATCAAATTTATTTATCAATTATCAAATTTATTTATCAATTATCAAATTTATTTATCAATTATCAAATTTATTTATCAATTATCAAATTTATTTATCAATTATCAAATTTATTTATCAATTATCAAATTTATTTATCAATTATCAAATTTATTTATCAATTATCAAATTTATTTATCAATTATCAAATTTATTTATCAATTATCAAATTTATTTATAAATAATTATCAAATTTATTTATAAATTATCAAATTTATTTATCAATTATCAAATTTATTTATCGATTATCAAATTTATTTATTAATTATCAAATTTATTTATCGATTATCAAATTTATTTATCAATTATCAAATTTATTTATCAATTATCAAATTTATTTATCAATTATCAAATTTATTTATCAATTATCAAATTTATTTATCAATTATCAAATTTATTTATAAATAATTATCAAATTTATTTATAAATTATCAAATTTATTTATCAATTATCAAATTTATTTATCGATTATCAAATTTATTTATCAATTATCAAATTTATTTATTAATTATCAAATTTATTTATCGATTATCAAATTTATTTATCAATTATCAAATTTATTTATCAATTATCAAATTTATTTATCAATTATCAAATTTATTTATCAATTATCAAATTTATTTATCAATTATCAAATTTATTTGTCGATTATCAAATTTATTTATCAATTATCAAATTTATTTATCAATTATCAAATTTATTTATAAATTATCAAATTTATTTTTAAATTATCAAATTTATTTATAAATAATTATCAAATTTATTTATCGATTATCAAATTTATTTATCGATTATCAAATTTATTTATCAATTATCAAATTTATTTATTAATTATCAAATTTATTTATCGATTATCAAATTTATTTATCGATTATCAAATTTATTTATCAATTATCAAATTTATTTATTAATTATCAAATTTATTTATCGATTATCAAATTTATTTATCAATTATCAAATTTATTTATCAATTATCAAATTTATTTATCAATTATCAAATTTATTTATCAATTATCAAATTTATTTATCAATTATCAAATTTATTTATCAATTATCAAATTTATTTATCAATTATCAAATTTATTTATCAATTATCAAATTTATTTATCAATTATCAAATTTATTTATCAATTATCAAATTTATTTATCAATTATCAAATTTATTTATCAATTATCAAATTAATTTATCAATTATCAAATTTATTTATCAATTATCAAATTTATTTATAAATAATTATCATTTCCCCTGATAAAAAGCAAAAAACTGAAAGTTTTAAAGAATCCTAAATGGTTAACAGAAGATTTGAAGATGTTAATAAAGAAGAAACATGTACTTCTTAAACTTTTAAATAGAGGACTTATATACAAACGTTCTTATACCTATTTTAAAAATATTTTAACATCAGTCATAAGAAAATCAAAAAGTTTATATTACCAATTCAAATTAACGCAAGTAAAGCAAAACTCAAGAAAGACTTGGGCCGAAATAAACGAAGTACTAGGGAAAAAATATAAGGAAAATAACATAAAATTAAAGCAAAACGATATAACCCAGACCGATACTGACATGTGCAATACTTTTAATACTTTTTTTAGCTCAATTGCCGAGCAACTAGTGCAGCAACTCCCAACAACCAATAATAATCATAACCTAACTATTTTAACTCCACCTAATTTTAACTCTCTAGATTTTATTCCAATTACAGAAGCTGAGGTCAGAAATGTCATATTGTCACTCAAATCTAAAAAATGTCATAAAGACGAAATTAAACCGGAGTTTTTATGCAACATTTTAAATTTTATTTGTCCTGTTTTATCAAAGATTTTTAACCTTTCTTTTGATAATGGAACCTATCCAGATATTTTTAAGGTCGCAAGAGTTATTCCTATTTTTAAATCAGGTGACAGATTAGACGCCAATAATTACAGACCTATAACTACTCTCTCTATTTTTAATAAAGTCTTTGAGAAAATTTTATACTCTAGGATAAATGATTTTATTAGTTCAGATAGAATTTTAACTGATCATCAGTATGGTTTTAGATTAGGGAAATCTACCAACTTAGCTATTTTAGAATTTTTATCATATGTTTCTAATTCTATTCAAGAAAATTCATATTGTATTGCGTTATTTTTAGATCTTAAGAAAGCCTTTGACACCGTGGATAAAGATCTCCTTCTGAGAAAACTTGACCACTACGGTGTCAGGGGTAATTTTAATTCTCTTTTAGGTAGTTACCTTAGCAATAGACGGCAACGTGTACATTATAAAAAATTTATTTCTGATTTTAAACACTAGTTACGGTCTTTTTCAAGGTTCGAATTTGAGCCCCTTGCTTTTTAATATTTTTATAAATGATCTGTGTAGCCTTGCAGAAAGCTGTAATTTTAATTGTACCATGTTTGCAGACGATTCAGTTTTTTATATTCGGGACACAAATTTTTTAAATATTTTTAGTAGACTGCAAAATTTTATTGACAAACTTTCCAGAATGGCTAAATTCTAACAAATTAACCCCAATGTTTTCAAAACTAAAGCGATGATTTTTAATGCTAGATCTGTTAATGTATTCCCTCCCACCTATTTTAATAATGTTCAACTAGAATATGTAAATAATTTTAAATACCTAGGCCTTTTAATCGACAATAAACTATCTTTCAAACCGCACATTGACGCAATAACTAGGAAACTCAGCCAAGTAAAAGGTGTTATTTATTCAACCAAACCCTATTCTAATAGAAAGTCACTAATTTTAATCTACTATTCATTAGCTTATTCTATTTTTACACAGTCTATCATTTTTTATGGCAAAACTTTTAACGTCCATTTAAGTCACATCAGAATTTTATTAAATGATATTTTAAGAATTATTTTAAATGTAAAAAGAGATGAAAATTTTACCCCTTTAATGCCAACAAACACAATGTATTTTAAACTTAGGATTCTTAAATTTGATGATGTGTGTGATTATTTTTTATTATAGTTTTTAAGAAAAGCACTTTTTTACGAACCAGATATTTTAGAACAATATTTTATTGATTTTATCCCTACCCATAACCATCACACAAGGGGCACAAATTTGAACCTCCCTCCTATTAGATTAGAAAGTCAAAGAAATTTTACTATTTTTAGATCAATAGAAGCTTTTAATAAATTACCAGAATTTTTAAGACAACAAATGTCAAACTAAGTTTTTTAAAAAGAAATATAAAGAGTACTGTTTTAACCAATATAGAGAAATTTTAATACCGGTAACTTAGGTAGGATTTTAATATTTCTTATGTACCTACTGTTTATATTTTATAGATTCTATAAGCTTTTAGACTTTTTTAGAATCAACTGTATATACATTTTAGTTACAATTATTTTTTAAGTCTCAGAAATTTTTATATAAAAGTGTTTTTAATTATGTAATATATGTATATAACAGTTTCTCAATAAACAATAAACAATAAACAATTTATAAATTATCAAATTTATTTATCAATTATCAAATTTATTTATCGATTATCAAATTTATTTATCAATTATCAAATTTATTTATTAATTATCAAATTTATTTATCGATTATCAAATTTATTTATCAATTATCAAATTTATTTATCAATTATCAAATTTATTTATCAATTATCAAATTTATTTATCAATTATCAAATTTATTTATCAATTATCAAATTTATTTATCAATTATCAAATTTATTTATCAATTATCAAATTTATTTATCAATTATCAAATTTATTTATCAATTATCAAATTTATTTATCAATTATCAAATTTATTTATCAATTATCAAATTTATTTATCAATTATCAAATTTATTTATCAATTATCAAATTTATTTATCAATTATCAAATTTATTTATCAATTATCAAATTTATTTATCAATTATCAAATTTATTTATAAATAATTATCAAATTTATTTATAAATTATCAAATTTATTTATCAATTATCAAATTTATTTATCGATTATCAAATTTATTTATCAATTATCAAATTTATTTATTAATTATCAAATTTATTTATCGATTATCAAATTTATTTATCAATTATCAAATTTATTTATCAATTATCAAATTTATTTATCAATTATCAAATTTATTTATCAATTATCAAATTTATTTATCAATTATCAAATTTATTTATAAATTATCAAATTTATTTTTAAATTATCAAATTTATTTATAAATAATTATCAAATTTATTTATCGATTATCAAATTTATTTATCAATTATCAAATTTATTTATCAATTATCAAATTTATTTATCAATTATCAAATTTATTTATCAATTATCAAATTTATTTGTCGATTATCAAATTTATTTATCAATTATCAAATTTATTTATAAATTATCAAATTTATTTATCAATTATCAAATTTATTTATCAATTATCAAATTTATTTATCAATTATCAAATTTATTTATCAATTATCAAATTTATTTATAAATAATTATCAAATTTATTTATCAATTATCAAATTTATTTATCAATTATCAAATTTATTTATCGATTATCAAATTTATTTATAAATTATCAAATTTATTTTTAAATTATCAAATTTATTTATAAATAATTATCAAATTTATTTATCGATTATCAAATTTATTTATCAATTATCAAATTTATTTATCAATTATCAAATTTATTTATCAATTATCAAATTTATTTATCAATTATCAAATTTATTTGTCGATTATCAAATTTATTTATCAATTATCAAATTTATTTATAAATTATCAAATTTATTTATCAATTATCAAATTTATTTATCAATTATCAAATTTATTTATCAATTATCAAATTTATTTATAAATAATTATCAAATTTATTTATCAATTATCAAATTTATTTATCAATTATCAAATTTATTTATCGATTATCAAATTTATTTATCAATTATCAAATTTATTTATCAATTATCAAATTTATTTATCAATTATCAAATTTATTTATCAATTATCAAATTTATTTATCAATTATCAAATTTATTTATCAATTATCAAATTTATTTATCAATTATCAAATTTATTTATCAATTATCAAATTTATTTATCAATTATCAAATTTATTTATCAATTATCAAATTTATTTATCAATTATCAAATTTATTTATCAATTATCAAATTTATTTATCAATTATCAAATTTATTTATCAATTATCAAATTTATTTATAAATTATCAAATTTATTTATCAATTATCAAATTTATTTATCGATTATCAAATTTATTTATCAATTATCAAATTTATTTATTAATTATCAAATTTATTTATCGATTATCAAATTTATTTATCAATTATCAAATTTATTTATCAATTATCAAATTTATTTATCAATTATCAAATTTATTTATCAATTATCAAATTTATTTATAAATTATCAAATTTATTTTTAAATTATCAAATTTATTTATAAATAATTATCAAATTTATTTATCGATTATCAAATTTATTTATCAATTATCAAATTTATTTATCAATTATCAAATTTATTTATCAATTATCAAATTTATTTATCAATTATCAAATTTATTTGTCGATTATCAAATTTATTTATCAATTATCAAATTTATTTATAAATTATCAAATTTATTTATCAATTATCAAATTTATTTATCAATTATCAAATTTATTTATCAATTATCAAATTTATTTATCAATTATCAAATTTATTTATCAATTATCAAATTTATTTGTCGATTATCAAATTTATTTATCAATTATCAAATTTATTTATAAATTATCAAATTTATTTATCAATTATCAAATTTATTTATCAATTATCAAATTTATTTGTCGATTATCAAATTTATTTATCAATTATCAAATTTATTTATAAATTATCAAATTTATTTATCAATTATCAAATTTATTTATAAATTATAAAATTTATTTATAAATTATCAAATTTATTTATAAATAATTATCAAATTTATTTATCGATTATCAAATTTATTTATCAATTATCAATTTTATTTATCAATTATCAAATTTTTTTATCAATTATCAAATTTATTTATCAATTATCAAATTTATTTGTCGATTATCAAATTTATTTATCAATTATCAAATTTATTTATAAATTATCAAATTTATTTATCAATTATCAAATTTATTTGTCAATTATCAAATTTATTTATCAATTATCAAATTTATTTATAAATAATTATCAAATTTATTTATAAATTATCAAATTTATTTATCAATTATCAAATTTATTTATCGATTATCAAATTTATTTATCAATTATCAAATTTATTTATTAATTATCAAATTTATTCATCGATTATCAAATTTATTCATCAATTATCAAATTTATTTATCAATTATCAAATTTATTTATCAATTATCAAATTTATTTATCAATTATCAAATTTATTTATCAATTATCAAATTTATTTGTCGATTATCAAATTTATTTATCAATTATCAAATTTATTTATCAATTATCAAATTTATTTATAAATTATCAAATTTATTTTTAAATTATCAAATTTATTTATAAATAATTATCAAATTTATTTATCGATTATCAAATTTATTTATCAATTATCAAATTTATTTATCAATTATCAAATTTATTTATCAATTATCAAATTTATTTATCAATTATCAAATTTATTTGTCGATTATCAAATTTATTTATCAATTATCAAATTTATTTATAAATTATCAAATTTATTTATCAATTATCAAATTTATTTACCAATTATCAAATTTATTTATCAATTATCAAATTTATTTATAAATTATAAAATTTATTTATCAATTATCAAATTTATTTATAAATTATCAAATTTATTTATAAATAATTATCAAATTTATTTATCGATTATCAAATTTATTTATCAATTATCAATTTTATTTATCAATTATCAAATTTATTTATCAATTATCAAATTTATTTATCAATTATCAAATTTATTTGTCGATTATCAAATTTATTTATCAATTATCAAATTTATTTATAAATTATCAAATTTATTTATCAATTATCAAATTTATTTATCAATTATCAAATTTATTTATAAATTATTGAATTATATATATCAATCAACATTGTTAGGTATTTGTACCAATATTGTAACATGAATTTAACAAATCACTAATATTCTATAGATTTTAGTCCTGTATTACTTTTAATTTATTTATAATGAACTAATAATATACCAATTATATCTAATAAAGAACACAGTTACACGAATTTATTGTACCTATATACAAGGTAAGTATTACTTCCAATTTATTAACGCAAAATATAATCACATGCTATTACATGGCCTAATTAAAACCTCCATAAGGCTTCATCTGATAGTTACGAACTGAATTGTGCTTCATGCTGATGATATAGGGTAAGTTACGAGTTATAGGACAGTTACACATTTTCGATCATACAAAAATAATATACATAAAAATACTCAACTTATATTGGTATCCATGATACCTGCCAGTATCATGGATACAAATTAGTTGAGTAATTTTATGTATATTCTTTTTTCATGCGATCGAAAATGTGTAACTGTCTGGTAACTCGTAACTTACCCTATATAATGGCTAAAATAAAACACTGAGGCAAGGAGTGAACTAACCGCTGTCACTGCGATTCTAAATTGTAATGTGACGACATAATGAGGTGCGAGGAAGATACGCTAGAGTCAGAATATCAGTGAGTGGGATACGCTAGAGTGGAAAAATCAGTGAGTGGGATACGCTAGAGTGTGAATATCAGTGAGTGGGATACGCTAGAGTGGAAAAATCAGTGAGTGGGATACACTTGAGTGGGAATATCAGGTGTACACTTGAGAGGGATACGCTTGAGGGTATATCAGTGAGTGGGATACGCTTGAGTGGGAATATCAGGTGTACGCTTGAGAGGGATACGCTTGAGAGGGAATATCAGTGAGTGGGATATACTTGAGTGGGAATATCAATGAGAGGGATACGCTTGAGAGAAAATATCAGTGAATGGGATACACTTGAGTGGGAATATCAGTGAGTGGGATACGCTAGAGAGGGAATATCAGTGAGTGGGATATACTTGAGTGGGAATATCAGTGAGAGGGATACGCTTGAGTGGGATACGCTTGAGAGGAAATATCAGTGAGTGGGATTCACTTGAGTGGGAACATCAGTGAGTGGGATACACTTGAGAGGGAATATCAGTGAGTGGGATACGCTTGAGAGGGAATATCAGTGAGAGGGATACGCTTGAGTGGGATAAGCTTGAGAGGAAATATCAGTGAGTGGGATACACTTGAGTGGGAATATCAGTGAGTGGGATACACTTAAGAGGGAATATCAGTGAGTGGGATACGCTAGAGAGGGAATATCAGTGAGTGGGATACGCTAGAGTGTGAATATCAGTGAGTGGGATATGCTAGAGAGGGAATATCAGTGAGTGGGATACGCTAGTGAGGGAATATCAGTGAGTGGGATACGCTAGAGTGGAAATATTCTATTAAGTTACCCATTGAATGGGTATAATCTGATTCATAATTTATGGAGGGGCCATAGAAGATTAAAGGAATTCTTCTCATAATATTCTATGGCCCCGCCATAACTTTCTCAGTTGGTTAACATCTTTTCCATGTGTTTTTCCTTTGCAAGTTCCACATGTCGTGACAATGAGGCGTAAGTCACTACAGTCTATTAGTGTGATTAACTTCTTACGATGAGCGAATGGGGCAGAGAGAAACCCGTAGATTGACTGAGAACATTCAGAAGGATAGAAAAAATATTATAAGAAAATACAGGACTGAATCGAGCACTTTCGTGAATGCACAGTGAAGGGTTAAAACAACCACCAATAGTTGTAAATAAAGTGCACAGTGAAGGGTTAAAACAACCACCATTAGTTGTAAATAAAGTGCACAGTGAAGGGTTAAAACAACCACCAATAGTTGCAATTAAAGTGCACAGTGAAGGGTTAAAACAACCACCAATAGTTGTAAATAAAGTGCACAGTGAAGGGTTAAAACAACCACCAATAGTTGTAAATAAAGTGCAAAGTGAAGAGTTAAAACAACCACCAATAGTTGTAAATAAAGTGCACAGTGAAGGGTTAAAACAACCACCAATAATTGTAAATAAAGTGCACAATGAAGAGTTAAAACAACAACCAAAAGTTGTAAATAAAGTGCACAGTGAAGGGGTAAAACAACCACCAATAGTTGTAAATAAAGTGCACAGTGAAGGGGTAAAACAACCACCAATAGTTGTAAATAAAGTGCACAGTGAAGAGTTATAACAACAACCAAAAGTTGTAAATAAAGTGCACAGTGAAGGGGTAAAACAACCACCAATAGTTGTAAATAAAGTGCAAAGTGAAGAGTTAAAACAACCACCAATAGTTGTAAATAAAGTGCACAGTGAAGGGTTAAAACAACCACCAATAATTGTAAATAAAGTGCACAATGAAGAGTTAAAACAACAACCAAAAGTTGTAAATAAAGTGCACAGTGAAGGGGTAAAACAACCACCAATAGTTGTAAATAAAGTGCACAGTGAAGGGGTAAAACAACCACCAATAGTTGTAAATAAAGTGCACAGTGAAGAGTTATAACAACAACCAAAAGTTGTAAATAAAGTGCACAGTGAAGGGGTAAAACAACCACCAATAGTTGTAAATAAAGTGCACAGTAAAGGGTTAAAACAACCACCAATAGTTGTAAATAAAGTGCACAGTGAAGGGTTAAAACAACCACCAATAGTTGTAAGTAAAGTACAAAGTGAAGAGTTAAAACAACCACCAATAGTTGTAAATAAAGTGCACAGTGAAGGGTTAAAACAACCACCAATAGTTGTAAATAAAGTGCACAGTGAAGAGTTAAAACAACAACCAAAAGTTGTAAATAAAGTGCACAGTGAAGGGGTAAAACAACCACCAATAGTTGTAAATAAAGTGTACAGTGAAGAGATAAAACAACCACCAATAGTTGTAAATAAAGTGCACAGTGAAGGGGTAAAACAACCACCAATAGTTGTGAATAAAGTGCACAGTGAAGGGGTAAAACAACCACCAATAGTTGTAAATAAAGTGCACAGTGAAGGGGTAAAACAACCACCAATAGTTGTGAATAAAGTGCACAGTGAAGGGGTAAAACAACCACCAATAGTTGTAAGTAAAGTACAAAGTGAAGAGTTAAAACAACAACCAATAGTTGTGAATAATGTGCACAGTGAAGGGGTAAAACAACCACCAATAGTTGTGAATAAAGTGCACAGTGAAGGGGTAAAACAACCACCAATAGTTGTAAATAAAGTGCACAGTGAAGGGGTAAAACAACCACCAATAGTTGTGAATAAAGTGCACAGTGAAGGGGTAAAACAACCACCAATAGTTGTAAGTAAAGTACAAAGTGAAGAGTTAAAACAACCACCAATAGTTGTAAGTAAAGTACAAAGTTAAGAGTTAAAACAACCACCAATAGTTGTAAATAAAGTGCACAGTGAAGGGTTAAAACAACCACCAATAGTTGTAAGTAAAGTACACAGTGAAGGTCAAAACATTCCAGTCTCTAGTAGCGTAAAAACTAACGATATATTTCCCAACAGATGGCGTCGCTGTGATGCCTCTTGGCAATCTTTTTTAAACACGCAAGCGAATAATTATTCAAATTACGATATATTGCTACAAAAATGGATGAATTTATTGGAGAGGAAGCGCTACCTGCTCACTAATTAAGACTCGCAGGCAAATATTGTACGCGATTTTAACTTGAATATTTGATGAATTCAATTGTGCAGGACATATCAAAATAGGATACAGAACTCCGTGGATTTTTCCATCAGTACAATTTTTGGTATCACATTTGTAGTAAATCAATAAGTAATGTGCGTTTCTGTTTTGTTTTTTAATTATGCTAATTAATGTAGGTTTAGCTGATTGATAATTAACTAATAATCAGTTTTTTAATTAGAAAGTTCACATATTCATAGACTGGGAAAACACTGATTATTTTGGTTAATGAATATCAAACATTCATACTTATGTATCTTCATATACGTAATGTAGTGAAATAAATGTTTGTAAATCCAAGAAAAGTTATTCATTTGGAAGAGTTCATATTTTCGATCATTCAAGGAAAATAATAATAATTATGATTTAACCTATATCAGAAATACACCGGATATCCTGCAAGGAATATCCTATAAGGAATATCCTTTAAGGAATATCCTGTAAGGAATATCCTGCAAGGAATATCTTTTTATAAATATCCTGCTAGGAATATCATGTAAGGAATATTCTGTAAGGAATAACCTGTAGGATATCCTGTAAGGAATATCTTGTAAAGAATATCCTGTAAGGAATATCCTGTAAGGAATATCCTTTATTGAATATCCTGTAGGATATCCTGTAGGATATTGTGAGAGGAATATCATGTAAAAAATATCCTGTAATGAATATCCTTTAAGGAATAACCTGTAAGATATCCTGTAAGGAATATCCAGAAGGATATCCTGTAGGATATAATTTAGTGACGATCAGCAGAAAGGATATTAATTGAACTCGGAAGTTAGGAGAAAAGTTTAGGATAAATTATTGGAACTTTGGTTGGTGGCGAGAAGAAATACATTTGATAGTTTCGTCAGAATAGAGTGATTGTTGTGCATTGAAGAGGAATATTATCTTGTTATTCAATCAAATATTGAGAGAAAATGAACTCGTCAAACAATTAAATATCGAGAGAAAAAAAAAACTCGTCAAACAATTAAATATTGAGAAAAAAAAATAACTCGTCAAACAATTAAATATTGAGAGAAAAAATGAACTCGTTAATCAATTAAATATTGAGAGAAAAAATCAACTCGTCAAACAATTAAATATTGAGAGAAAAAAAAAACTCGTCAAACAATTAAATATTGAGAGAAAAAAAACTCGTCAAACAATCAAATATTGAGAGAAAAAATGAACTCGTCAAACAATTAAATATTGAGAGAAAAAATGAACTCGTCAAACAATTAAATATTGAGAGAAAAAATGAACTCGTCAAACAATTAAATATTGAGAGAAAAAATGAACTCGTCAAACAATTAAATATTGAGAGAAAAAATGAACTCGTCAAACAATTAAATACTGAATAACTAAACTGCACTAATATTTTTCATTAGATTTCCATGAAAAAATTTTCGATTAATTTACACTTTTTATCAAATGGAAGCTAATCAATAAAATTGAACTTCATCAAAGATTTCATTAGATACATTGGGTAAGTTTCGGATTATCGGACAGTTCCACATTTTTGATCACGATAGAAAAGTTACAAAATAAATTATGAAAAGTAAGTGATATATACATATTTCTTATGTCGTCGAAAATTGTGGAGATATGGACTTAACATGTAAAGAAATAGTAAATGAAATAACATATCGAATCAACTAATGTATCAATTAATAGGATAATAAATGGAATTAAAAATAAAATAATAATTGGAAATTTTAATAGGAGGATAAATGGATAAATTAATGGGTAAATAAATGGATTATTTAATGGGATAATATATGAATGTGTAGATAGATCTACAAAATAAATAATGTATGGCTTAGTAAATTAATTAATAAAACAAATAATATGTTAGATGATGATTGCGTCGTGTACCTTATAAGGTACACTATCATATCAGAAAAATATATTATAATTTACATCATTACAGATAATACTATAAGTTATATTTTAGACTATAGTCACTATACTATACAATATTACTATAGGTTATAATAAATACTATACTTTAATGTATTACTATAAGTTATACGTAATAGAAACCATAATATACTACTATAGTTTATAATAGAGACTATAATATTTAGGTGTTTTGTTTTTAGCTCAGTAATCACAGCTAGAACTCATTACACCAACTGACTTTTCTAAAGCCAAGCTAATGAAAGCAGAAGATATCTTGCAAGAAAGAGGCTTATGAAGACCTCATAGAGACTTAATTAAGAAGGCATTAAGGTACCAGACATCGCATCTATCTCTTTTTAAGGTACCAGACATCTATCTCTTTGTTACAACAGACATTTCTTCAATCTCATTTCATTAGGTATGTAATTACAAATCAAGCCAGGTGCAAATCATTTCAGGTCATAGATATGGCATCGTGTCTAATTTATATATGGGCTTGATTTAGAATCCTACTTTGTATTGCTCTTTGAATTCTCTTTCTTCTAATAAAGTTGTACAATTGTATGGAACATCTGCAGTCGAAGAAAAGTGTATCCGTAATTTTTATTTTTAATTTTTTTCACATTTTACTAATTTCACATTTTTAACAATAAAATTTACTAGTTTTACTGCTTGTAGATATTTTATAATTGGTCCGGATACACAGTGACAAATTTGCTAGATTAGAAAATAATAGGAAATTAGAAAAATGTGATTTGATCAATTTTTCTTTAATGCTACACACCGTACGGTCAGTCTCATGAATCCATTGCAGATGGGTGGATATCTTTGCACCAATAACATCTTTTCTCGAATAGTTTCACCTTCTCGATTTTTTTAAACATTTCGTCTTTCGTCGGACAATCCCAACTATGATATCCGAAAAAAAATATTTCACGACAAAATAGATGTGAATTTAGAACAGTATCTATATAAAGTAAAGGACCTCCTGATCCTGATAATTAATTCATGAAATATTATTCATAGATTCATTAATCGTCTTTAATAAATGACCGACGATCAAAAACTGACGATGGGCGATCTTTAATTTCCAATCGGGACACAATCTTAATACCTGCGATATTTTACCGGTCATCAATCTGACAAAATCTACCATGGCCCCGTGATAAAGTTCTCTAAAGGTGTGGAAGGACGTTTAAAAAACATGGATAGGCAATTAGACAAAATTTAAAGATTAGGTTTTTTTCTACTTTCAAAGGGAGATTTTGCCTCATATTTTAAATTATGTGAGCGTGCAAAGGAGAATCGGTAGCATGTATTACCTTCGCAAAATTGGAGAAGGTCATGTTTTGATAGGCATGTATTTATTTGCAATCTTGTTAATCGCATAACTCAAAAAGGATGCATTCAAATTGCCTGAAATTTGGTGGGACGATTGGTTATTATACAAGAACCATTTGATTAAATTTTGGGAACGATCAGGTCAAATTTCAAGGTCAAGGATATTTATAACTCAAAAAGTATTCAACCAAATTGTCTAAATTTATTTGGACGATTAGTGAAATAAAAAACTATTTTTTTCAATATTCTTTTCCAGATGTTTCAGAAAGATATCTTATATAATTAGTACAGTGAAATAGATCTGCTATACATTTAATGTAAAATAGGACCAGGATTTCAGTAAGCTTACCTTATGCCTTTGTATACCAAGTGCCTATTTTAACATGACGAAACATTTCCCCTAATCTTTGATGTATATGCAGATTAATAATTCTAACACAAGATTCCATCCTGTGTAGCTCTGTGGGCGTCATTCAGTTCTAAGTAGCTACCAGCCATCGTTCCATTTGCTCGCATTAAATTGAATCCATCCTTCGATGGAACGAACGACGTTCGAAAGCCTGCCGCTACTTTCGTATTGAAATGAGGCTATTGTTAGAATTGATTTTTAATGAGATATCAAAGCGAGATTTAGACTGTGGAATGGAACACCTGATCCAATGGTTTGGAAGGATCTGAAGGAATTAAAACTAATCTGATAATTCGTCAGTTTTCAATTTCAGTTTGTCTTCATAAGTGAAAGATTAGGTCTCACGATTTATCATTCAATGTTGAAATTATAATTAAATGATTAAATTTAATGATACTTTATAACAATTATACATATCATTTAAAATTAAACTATATATACAAATCAATAAAGATATCTAAATTATTTAATCGAATAATAGTTCAAATCTATAACATCTTATTTTCAAACTTAAACTATACAAAATTTATCAATTTCAATTTATTTATTCAATTTAATATTATTTCCTTTTTAAGCATAAGACTGCGTATTTAGTGAGCCATTTGTCTAGATAAGACAAGCCTGTTTATAGTGTTTACTGATCTAATCGCAACTGTTGCAAACAATTGCAACTAACAAAGTTGTAAGTGAATAGATGTGATTGTAACTATTAATAAGGTTTTAGAATACAGCGCATTTAATAGGGTATGCCAGAGAGCATATGTAAATAGACCAAATGTACGAGTTATATAACTTATCCGTGTTTTAGATTATATAAGGAAAACAAATTTTAACATTTTAACTTGTTCTATTAATTGGCATCCATGATATCTGTAGGTATCATGGATACCAATTAAAATATCTGCGTAGGTATCATGGATACCAATTAAAATACCTGCGTAGGTATCATGGATACCAATTAAAATACCTGCTTAGGTATCATGGATACCAATTAAAATAACGAGATAAAAATGTTTAATTACACGGTCGGTATGGATCGATACATGACCCTATAGAATAAAAAAGTGTCAAACCTTTTTCCACCATATTTACATCATCAAAGTTATTAAAAAGCAGAAGGTAAAACTCCTTGATTTGACTTGTCACAATAACCTCAGAGGTCACAATCCATCAAAGTGAGCTATAAATACCTTGAACTTAAAGGTCATTGCAGTGTGACTCATTTTGCATTATATAACCTTCATGATACTCATAAACTTGGTAGACATAGGGTTAAATATATACTATTTTAAATAGCTGTAATTCACAAGGTAATAATTAAGCCTAGGCATTCTTTCAAACGTTATACCCCTAATTTAGTCCATCACTTTAAATAACAGGCATAATAACGTTATAAAAGGTTAGAGTTAGAAACACATGTTATAAAAGCAGTCGCACGAATACCTTTCAGCAATCGCTATCATTAGCGAACATTATTCTCTCTTATATTGATATTTGCAGGATATTAAGAAGGAATGTAATAAATTAGATGTGATGGATATAATAGTTATTAATAATATGCAGATGATGCATTCCCAATGATTGTAGTAATGGCTTGGGATGGATAGGAATGATCATTGATTTTCTATGTCTTCCTTTGACTTAGGATTATTATCTTCATAATAATACATTAATATTGAGAGGGAAAGGAAGAGGGATATATATTAGAATTATATAAGGATTGGGTATGATTCTTCTTACCTGACTATATATTCGGGGGTATATTCTTTATGATGGTTCAATTACTCATAATTATTCTAGTTCTTTTAATTACTTTTCCGTTCATCTAATTGTTATGCTGCTCATCAATCAAATTCTTCCATTTATTCGGTAGCGTGGTAATTAAATAATTCCGAACGGCAATTTAAGAAAATGGCTTCGTCTCATTCGAAATAAGATTATAATTCAATAAAGTTGCAATTAATTCCTGAACTTACAAGGATAATGAAATGAATAATTAACTTATTACTATGCTGAAATAAGTATGGCACATGGAAATACAAAGGGATATAATTGTAACAACCTTTAAGAACAAATGAGTGAATATTCGAGAACATGCTTATTCCTAATGGAGTCAAATTTGAATTAATACAATTACAATCTGTAACTTAAATACGATAATAAATTAGGATAGGCTTAAGTCAGTATATATTACACGACACATTTGACGGGGTTTTGGTCTGCAAGGGATCCAGCTTCCAGTTTCAACAATAAGTAGATATTCATCTTAAAACCAGAGACTATTTAGACACTTAAATATCTCCCAACTAACTCATAGTTATGACGAATAGCTACAGACCTAAGCTTGCCTTTAGGACTCGGAACTATAGGTCCTGTCTCTACTGAATCCCTGACTGAATTAACTCCCTGTAATCTTCTCCAAAACCCTCTCTCTCTTCCTCTAAGATCCCAAATCCAGTCCACTTAATATAATTCTAACCCCCGATTGGTCAACTCAAAGGAGAGTAATAATCTTATCATCGCAAATCGGCCAATAAATTCTCCGTATCCTACCAAAAAGCATAACTTCTTGCTATTTAACACGCAGACATTCAAGCAAACCCATTACCCTTGACTGTTAACCAAATCATCTTTCTTAGTTGAAAAAAACTTAAAACTAATTTCGACTACCATTATATGCTGCTGTCTCAGTGTTTCTAACCCTTGAAAACCCTCTTAACAAGTGAACTAGTGTACAGCTACATAGAGTATAAAAGTTCACGGATCAAGTGTAGTTTGAAGACCCCAAATTTTCAAACTATACCCCAGGTGTAGTTTAAGGACCCCAGTGAATTTTTGAGTGTATCTGTGCTACGGCGTTCTGCATGTCTTGACTGCAATCAAATCAAAATAATTCTTCTCTTCTACTACTGTGTTCAGAGCAACAAAAAAAATGGACAGAGCAAAATTCCAAACAGAAATTCTACCTCTACTTGGTGAAGATCCACTACCAGCGATTGAATGGATGAAGCAAAGACAACTATCTAGTTAAAATGATAGCAATATTGGGGAATGATAAAAAAATGTTACCCAATATAAGAAAATCGTAACTAATATATGAATACATAATAATCATTATAATTAAATAAAATCATTATAAGAAAATAAGGATACTTTAAGGAATCCAAATTTTCAAACTATACCCCATATGTAGTTTAAAGACCCCAGATTGAGCTGGGGTCCTTAAACTACACTTGATCCAAGTTCACATATGTCTGTAAACAAATCAATTTTAGTTCGCATTACAACCATTAACTCTATACTGATATTAGCAAGTAACCCTTAACAGTCTTAACTATAAGACCTGATAAATTAATATCCTATTAGGAGTCACTCATAATTGTTATACAGGCCCTTCTTTCAATCATTTTTAACATTAATTATAGAGGAGAAACATTATTAATCAAGTATGAGTTGGTATATGTTACTATTTATAAATCATTAAATATTAATTATCATTTTTATACAATTCTATGTGAGATTGAAACCATTCTATAATATAGGTACAAGTAAAATGCCATCCCAAGTTACATATCTTAGCTGTAAGCCATACCCAGGGCAACAAGGATTTATTCATGAGATATTAAGGGAATATCCCAGGGAAGAAAGATTTATTCTTGGTATATTCACCTAATAGCCCAGGAATAAATCTTTTTTGCCAAGGATATCTTAGCTATAAGCCGTACATTTTGCTGCAAGACGTATATCTTAGCCATAATTAATATATCTTAGTAGTAAGCCTTATATTTTAGCTATAATTCATATATCTTAGCTAAAACTCATATATCTAAGCTATAAGTTATTTATCTTAGCTAAAACTCATATATCTAAGCTATAAGTTATTTATCTTAGCTAAAACTCATATATCTAAGCTATAAGTTATTTATCTTAGCTAAAACTCATATATCTAAGCTATAAGTTATTTATCTTAGCTAAAACTCATATATCTAAGCTATAAGTTATTTATCTTAGCTAAAACTCATATATCTAAGCTATAAGTTATTTATCTTAGCTAAAACTCATATATCTAAGCTATAAGTTATTTATCTTAGCTAAAACTCATATATCTAAGCTATAAGTTATTTATCTTAGCTAAAACTCATATATCTAAGCTATAAGTTATTTATCTTAGCTAAAACTCATATATCTAAGCTATAAGTTATTTATCTTAGTTATAGGCTACATTCCTTTCCTATAACATGCCATATATAATACACATGTAGCAATGTTTCTTGGGCCAATATTGGGACAACATTGGCCCAAGAATCATATTGCTACATGGGTAAGCTATATCTCTTGCTATATGCCATATATCTTAGCCATAAGCCATATATCTCAGCCATAAACCATATATCTTTGTTTTAAGCCATATATGTTCCTATTAGATATATATCTTAGAAATAAGAAGCCATATATCTGAGTCATAAGCTACGTATATATCTCAGTTATAAGCCATATATCTGAGTCATAAGCTACGCTACGTATATATCTCAGCTATAAGCCATATATCTGAGTCATAAGCTACGTATATATCTCAGTTATAAGCCATATATCTGAGTCATAAGCTACGTATATATCTCAGTTATAAGCCATATATCTGAGTCATAAGCTACGCTACGTATATATCTCAGCTATAAGCCATATATCTGAGTCATAAGCTACGTATATATCTCAGTTATAAGCCATATATCTGAGTCATAAGCTACGTATATATCTCAGTTATAAGCCATATATCTGAGTCATAAGCTACGTATATATCTCAGTTATAAGCCATATATCTGAGTCATAAGCTACGTATATATCTGAGCTATAAGCCATATATCTGAGTCATAAGCTACGTATATATCTGAGCTATAAGGCCTATTTTTTTCGTTGCAATTAATTAGCTGTACCCTCTTCTCAGTTTGTTCTCCTTTCATTCCACTAATTGGTGAGTCTTGTGATGGTAACATTTGATGCAATAACTGGGCAAAGAAATGTACTTAGTGGAACAATTTAATAATTGTAGGGTACGTTCGCACATTTTTTGGAGTAGGTATAGTCAATGTTGTCCGATCACTCAGTTCAGTCCGTGTTGTCCGATCACTCAGTTCAGTCCGTGTTGTCCGATCACTCAGTTCAGTCCATGTTGTCCGATCACTCAGTTCAGTCAATGTTGTCCGATCACTCAGTTCAGTCCGTGTTGTCCGATCACTCAGTTCAGTCAATGTTGTCCGATCACTCAGTTCAGTATTCGTTATCTCCAGGCCAGAATTTTAACTTCGTTATTTCTGCCTTAGGTTCACTAATTACTTCGTGGGAAGCAACTGATGAAATGAATTGCCAGTCAATTGGAGAAGAGGGTCAATTTGACCCGTGAAGATTAGTCAGTCAATTTCAACCGTACAAAAAATGAGTCAATTTGACTAGTATGGATTAGTCAGTCAATTTGAACTGTACTAACAAATTATTAATATTATATATTATGTATATTATTAATTTTACGGTCATAAATTATTAGTTTTTCCTTTTAATATGTGTTTTTTTTTAAATAAAAGTCAGACAGATTTTTCTCTTATTATAGTATAGATTATTTCAGGGTCTTTCAGCAGACTTACTACATTTACACATTCCGTGAAATAACTAAAGTTTTTTAATTAAGTTCGCTCGTGTATGAGAATGTTCTGGAAACAAAGATATAATACATGAATATAAGCTATAGATTAACCATTTTTTTAAATAAATTCCACAATATGATACAATACGAAATTATTAGCATTGTGATTTATACTGAAATATAATTACTAGAATTTATACTGAGATATCACCGTTAAGATTTATACTGAATTATTAGCATTATGATTCCTGGTCTCCTTTTATATTTTGCATAATTTGAATGAGCAGACCTGTACCTGTGTGACAGACAGCAAACGGTTTAACGTCTGTCAGATGCACAGAACCTGTCAGGCCGTGTCACCTGTCTTCCGGCATCAAAGTGAAAGAATAGAGCAAGAAATGGAGGTTAATGTTGAGGAAGTAGAGGTTAATGTTGAGGGAGTAGAGGTTAATGTTGAGGGAGTAGAGGTTAATGTTGAGGGAGTAGAGGTTAATGTTGAAGGAGTAGAGGTTAATGTTGAAGGAGTAGAGGTTAATGTTGAGGGAGTAGAGGTTAATGTTGAGGGAGTAGAGGTTAATGTTGAGGGAGTAGAGGTTAATCCCTGCAAACATTTCCACATGTATACCATGTGGTTTTGTCCACATTATAACAATGTGGATACAATGTTGATTTTTGGAACCTTGGACGATATGTTATACATGTGGTTTCGCCACATGTATAACATATGGAATACACATGTTAACCATAACAAAACCACATAACAGTACCATGTGTAACACATATCAGTACCATATGTTAACCATATTAGTACCATATGTTACCCATATATGTACCATATGTTACCCATATCTGTACCATATGTTAGCCATATCTGTACCATATGTTACCCATATCTGTACAATATGTTACCCATATCTGTACTATATGTTACCCATATCTATACCATATGTTACCTATATCAGTACCATATGTTAACCATATCAATACCATATGTTACCCATATCTGTACCATATGTTACCCATATCTGTACCATATGTTACCCATATCTGTACCATATGTTACCCATATCTGTACTATATGTTACCCATATCTATACCATATGTTACCCATATCAGTACCATATGTTACCCATATCAATACCATATGTTACCCATATCTGTACCATATGTTACCCATATCTGTACCATATGTTACCCATATCTGTACCATATGTTACCCATATCAATACCATATGTTACCCATATCAATACCATATGTTACCCATATCAAAACCATATGTTACCCATATCAATACCATATGTTACCCATATCTGTACCATATGTTACCCATATCTGTACCATATGTTACCCACATCAATACCATATGTTACCCATATCAATACAATATGTTTCCCATATCAATACCATGTGTAACACATATCAGTACCATGTGTAACACACATCAGTACCATGTGTCAATAAATCAAAAAGATCATACTAATTTTATTGCCATTTCTTACTTTACTGTATATAGTGTATATTTAATTTGCCTGTATATTATTTAGTTTAATATTACATATTGTTATATACAATTTAAATTGAAAGAAATGGGGAAAGAAATGAAGTGGTGCTTCCGGAATCGAACTGGGGTCCCTGTAGTTTGCTGTTGTTTTGAGTGTGCGACATATCCAATGAGCCATCCTGGACATGATAGAAGTAGCTTTTTAAAGTTATTATTAGTAAATTTATATTCACTTTAGATAATTTACTTCACTTTAGAGCAGGGATGGGCACTTATTGTGTTTTTCAGTGCCGAAATATGGAATAACAGTGCCGTTACCATTTTCTTTCCGTTTTTTTAAATTGCAGGGGATACTGAGTAATTAAAATGAGAGGGCGGGGATAGATTTTACTGAGGTACGTTCAATCGTACATATTTGGAACATAAATATTTGTAGTATATTTATTATTTGAATTAAAAGCAATTAAAAAATGATATATAATTATACTTTTCTTTTTTTACAATAAAAACAAAAATAAGTTGTTTTGAGTAATAAAAATTTAGTAACTTATTCATAAAATCCCAACTTATTAAAAAAAGGAATTAAAAATAATTGCACAAATTCTTACCAGTATAAGAAAGAGAGAGTCGGATAAAAAAAAAAGAGTCGGAAGTAATTTTTTTAAACACCGGCACTACTTCAACAATAAACTAAAAATACCTTATTAACGTATAAAATTGACTATCAAAGTATCAAGGTAATTAAAAATATTCTGTTCTTCAATTATTTTACCATCCACTTTTATATTATATATCCTTGTAATTTATAAAGCAGTTAGGGCTAAATATTCTAAATTTTCTTTGGTAGAAAATAAAGTACCCTTTCTCTGGTGGGCACGAGTGCTGCTCTGAGTGCCAAAATAGCAATGAGTGCTGCATTTGCCCAACCTTGCTGTAGAGTGTTGATGATATAAGAGTTGTATAGAAAACTAGCATTATCATGGCAGACTAAATAAAATATTTTCTTTCTTTTTCAAATATATTAATTATTCAGTGTATTTATTTTCTCAGAACTCTAAATATCAGAACGGATCACTACACATGACTTCATTAAAGAAAAATTGTACTGGAAGAACTTTCATGGAATACAACTAATTTACTATATAGATATTCATAGAAAACAAGGCAATTTGTGGCAAACTAAACTAAATATTTTCACAATAAAAGTAAGTTCGCTAAACAGGGTTCTACTAAAGAGGATGGTTCACTATACAGGAGTTGACTATAGTGGAGCTCTACTGTAATTATACAATGAATAGATTGATCGTCCTCTTTCACATAATTGTATTTAGAGTTAGAAAATAACAGAAGTTAACCATGTGTAATTTACCACATTACAACCATATGTCAATGCCCATTTCAATAACAGATGTTAACCATGTGTAATTTGCCACATTACAACCACATGTCAAATACCATTTCAATAACAGATGTTAACCATGTGTAATTTACCACATTACAACCACATGTCAATTACCATTTCAATAACAGATGTTAACCATGTGTAATTTACCACATTACAACCACATGCCAATTACCATTTCAATAACAGATGTTAACCATGTGTAATTTACCACATTACAACCATATGTCAATGCCCATTTCAATAACAGATGTTAACCATGTGTAATTTACCACATTAAAACCACATGTCAAATACCATTTCAATAACAGATGTTAACCATGTGTTATTTACGACATTGAAACCACATGTCAATTACCATTTCAATAACAGATGTTAACCATGTGTAATTTACCACATTACAACCACATGCCAATTACCATTTCAATAACAGATGTTAACCATGTGTAATTTACCACATTACAACCATATGTCAATGCCCATTTCAATAACAGATGTTAACCATGTGTAATTTACCACATTAAAAACCACATGTCAAATACCATTTCAATAACAGATGTTAACCATGTGTTATTTACGACATTGAAACCACATGTCAAATACCATTTCAATAACAGATGTTAACCATGTGTAATTTACCACATTAAAACCACATGTCAAATACCATTTCAATAACAGATGTTAACCATGTGTTATTTACGACATTGAAACCAGATGTCAATTACCATTTCAATAACAGATGTTAACCATGTGTAATTTACCACATTAAAACCACATGTCAATGGCCATTTCAATAACAGATGTTAATCATGTGTAATTTACCACATTGAAACCACATGTCAATGGCCATTTCAATAACAGATGTTAACCATGTGTTATTTACCACATTACAACCATATGTCAATGGTCATTTCAATTACAGATGTTAACCATGTGTTATTTACCGCATTAAAATCACATGTCAAATACCATGTTTTATGTTTATAATTAAATATCTATAACATATGGTTTCAGTATGGTTTTAAACATGTGGTTATGATATTGCGTAACCACATGGTTGACATCTGTTATTGAAATGGTCATTGACATGTGGTTTTAATGTGGTTAATTACACATGGTTAACATCTGTTATAGAAATGGTAATTGACATGTGGTTTCAATGTCGTAAATAACACATGGTTAACATCTGTTATTGAAATGGTAATTGACATGTGGTTTTAATGTGGTAAATTACACATGGTTAACATCTGTTATTGAAATGGTAGTTGACATGTGGTTTTAATGTGGTAAATTACACATGGTTAACATCTGTTATTAAAATGGTAATTGACATGTGGTTTTAATGTGGTTAATTACACATGGTTAACATCTGTTATTGAAATGGTAATTGACATGTGGTTTCAATGTCGTAAATAACACATGGTTAACATCTGTTATTGAAATGGTAATTGACATGTGGTTTTAATGTGGTAAATTACACATGGTTAACATCTGTTATTGAAATGGTAGTTGACATGTGGTTTTAATGTGGTAAATTACACATGGTTAACATCTGTTATTAAAATGGTAATTGACATGTAGTTTTAATGTGGTAAATCACACATGGTTAACATCTGTTATTGAAATGGTAATTAACATGTGGTTTCAATGTGGTAAATTACACATGGTTAACATCTGTTATTGAAATGGTATTTGACATGTGGTTTTGATGTGGTAAATTACACATGGTTAACATCTGTTATTTTAGTGTTTAGGTTGTTTCAATGTGGATGATACATCTTAAAAACGTATTGCCATATTATAACCATCCAACCACATGGCATCCATGTGTATGCCATGTGGAAATGTTTGCAGGGATGTTGAAGGAGTAGAGGTTAATGTTGAGAAAATAGATGAATCCATGAAACTTGCAGCTACCAAATATAAATTAAAATAAAAGTAAAATAATAATTTGTATAAACTTTTTCAATAATTGATCATATATGTGGAACTCACCGATAGCTCGGAACTTAATCCATAACTATTCTCTAGATAATAATATCAAACTCACTCGGTAAAGCAATCATATAATAGCAATAGCATTATCCGCATTAAACCGATAACAGAATAAAGTTGTAATTTAATTCTCACAAAACTCGATAATGAAACATTGAAGTTTGGTAGAGAGCTGTAGTTATTGGAAGTCGGTAAATAGAACGCTCTACATTTCCCCTTTGATAATAACTGAGCGTGGATGGTATCAGTGTTATGATAGAGTCTTTTCAATAGCTAGAGTAAATATCGAAAATGTATCAATAATATTCATGGATTTCATTCGCAGAGTGAATGAAAGATTATTTGAAACATTCGTCGACTTCAGTCAAATTTTTGGGAAAAGAAACTGAATTTTTATTAGTAATTTCAATAGACTTAAATTATTATTATTACTTAGAAAAGTAACTGAAATATTATTAGTAATCTCCCTAGACTTTATATATTTTTTCTTAGAAAAGTAACTGAAATTTTACTAGTGATTTCAATAGACTTCATTTATGTTCCGTAGAAATTTAACTAAAATATCTCTATATATATCGAATTAGGCTGCTTCATTACAAAATAAAAGAAATATTCAAATTTCTGTCCATTCCATTTGCCTATTCTATTAGGATAAAAATATGAAATATTTTATTATAAAGAATTCGATTGTAAATTTTTTGGCGCTTCCAAAGAGTCTAATGGAATAGCGAAAGTTGAAGGACTTTCTAAAGTTTCCTCCACTTCTTCACATCATCTAGAAAAGTGACTTTGAGTACAGTCTGAGCCTAAAGAATAGCCACATTATTAGTATAATAACCACTGATATATTTTGAAATCTTGGAAAAGAATTATTATCTTATTTCGGAAATAAGGAATAGAGCCTAAGACTTTTAACACAATTATTTTATTTTCTTACCGTCAAAATTATCAAATAAGGGTCTCAAAAAGCAAGCAAATAAAATCAAATATCCAAAAAAGTTTAAACAGACACTAATGTATACGTAAATAACCAATATGACTCCAAAACCTAATTTAGATAATACGATATTTTAGTTTGGTACCCCACTAAAGTTGAAGGCTTATCTCCATTGCTGATAAGTTTTACCATTCAATGAGCCTCTTCCTGATCATGAGGTATATTTATGACTGTTCAATATTGAAACATGAACAGCCAGTGTTATCTGCCTTAAGATAACACTGGGTCAAACTGTTACAGTCTGTCGTCATGTATGGGATGAATGATGTATGGAGGCAATGTATGTCATCATGTATGGAGGGATTAACATCACATCTACATCATTTAACATCACATCTACATCACTAAACATAAAAAACATCATTCAACATCACATCTACATCATTTAACATCACATCTACATCATTTAACATCACATCTACATCATTTAACATCACATCTACATCATTTTATATCACATCTACATCATTTAACATCACATCTACATCATTTAACATCACATCTACATCATTTAACATCACATCTACATAATTTAACATCACATCTACATCATTAACATCACATCTACATCATTTAACATCACATCTACATCTTTAACATCACATCTACATCATTTAACATCACATCTACATCATTTAACATCACATCTACATCATTTAACATCACATCTACATCATTTAACATCACATCTACATCATTTTACATCACATCTACATCATTTAACATCACATCTACATCATTAACATCACATCTACATCATTTAACATCACATCTACATCATTTAACATCACATCTACATCATTTAACATCACATCTACATCATTTAACATCACATCTACATAATTTAACATCACATCTACATCATTAACATCACATCTACATCATTTAACATCACATCTACATCATTAACATCACATCTACATCATTTAACATCACATCTACATCATTAACATCACATCTACATCATTCAACATCACATCTACATCATTTAACATCACATCTACATCATTTAACATCACATCTACATCATTAACATCACATCTACATCATCTAACATCACATCTACATCATTTAACATCACATCTAGATCATTCAACATCACATCTACATCATTAACATCACATCTACATCATTTAACATCACATCTACAGCATTTAACATCACATCTACATCATTAACATCACATCTACATCATTTAACATCACATCTACATCATTAACATCACATCTACATCATTTAACATCACATCTACATCATTAACATCACATCTACATCATTTAACATCACATCTACATCATTTAACATCACATCTACATCATTTAACATCACATCTACATCATTCAACATCACATCTACATCATTCAACATCACATCTACATCATTTAACATCACATCTACATAATTTAACATCACATCTACATCATTTAACATCACATCTACATCATTTAACATCACATCTACATCATTAACATCACATCTACATCATTTAACATCACATCTACATCATTAACATCACATCTACATCATTTAACATCACATCTACATCATTTAACATCACAGTTCATAAACTCTCCATCCAAACATTCATTTGTCTTAGACATAAAAGCACGCAGAAAAAAGGCATATTTTTTCTCGCCAACTCAACTTTAATTACAAATGCCATCCAGTTACAGGAACTTAATGAACTTTCTGATGTTAAAAAGAAACTGAGGATTCATTGGGGACATAACTTATAAACTAATATGGCATTTCGAAAATATTCAGGAAAAGACGGTGATATTTTTAGGCTTCAAATAGAAATATCCATTCATGATTTTTAATAATCAAAGACTACGGAAGTACAAACAACTGTTTTCTTTTATAAAATTGTGATTTAAAAAAATAAAATAAATAAAATAAAATAAAAAATATAAAGTTATATGAAACCACGAAATGAATTCAAAAGAAAAACAACTCTTAATCATAAAACAATGATTCCTTGGAAATAAGTTGAAAAATGTACAGCAACATTGTAAAACAAACAACTGCATGTAGAACAACCATAAACAACCCAATTTTCTAGCAGTTTGAATCCTGAAGCTACAACTTCCCGTATTGGCATTCGAACGAACTAATTCTTTCCGACAACCAATAATTCTAACCATTTGCAATGGGAAAATTGACAAAACAGGGCGAGTTCTGAGTTATAGGACGGTTCCTCATTTTCGATCATGAAGGAAAGAAGTATACAATAATAATTTTATCTGGCTTTTACATTATTGTTATTGGTAGCCATGATACTCATCAAAAATAAACTAGAAAAGATGTTTTATCAAGATTTGTTTAGTAGATACCACCCACACGAAGCAGAGCAGCAAAATAAAAATAATACATTATTAGAATATTATATCTCTTTTATCATAAAAATCAGTTTACTAGATTTTTAAAATATTGAACATTTCTTGTACTTCCTTCTCACGTTCGCTATTTATAGCTGTAATCATATTCCCACGGGTCGATATTATCTTATGGGGATTCGGATCATAGATAAGTTTTTCTTCCCTTTGCATTCCAGTAATTTTAAGCAATATTGTATTACCTATCTTCCTATTTTCAAAATAATTATACTTTTTAATTTTTAGCTCGCCTATAGTTTTATTAATGTTTTCCGTTAACATTGTTCGAAGTATCATAAAAATGATTATGATCATAAAATTAGTTCATTTGTATATTGAACTTTTAAAAGAATGTCCCCCACAAAATTGATACTGATCTTTGCGTTCGTCTTCATAGTGTTGGAACAGTAAGTTAAGCTGTGAGAACGAAACTAGTCATACTGCAGAGTTTTCCCTAGATTCTGAACCATAAAGCACTACCACATATGTGCTGTATTGTCAGTACCTAGCTAGGGGAAGTTTGAGCTATCTTCAAAAAAAGCATGTTGTCCTTTTAGCTTCGATGAAAATTTTATTTCAATCAAAAGAAAATTGCACAAAATAAAATGCATGAAAAAAATTAACAACTACTTTTCTCAAATGAAATCAAGCCCATAATAGACCAATATTAGTCTTTTTGTGTGAGATAGCAGAGTTTGGGGGCTATCAAATAATTTTAATCATTAAATTTTACAACCTCTAGAAAATTGAAATTGTATAAATAAATGCTCTTAATACATTGCAATTAAATAAAGAATTAAGTTCATAGTTAATTGAAATTTAATAAATTTTATTAAAATAGGTTAAACTAATTTACCTAGCAACGTATGTTTTTTCTCAAGGTGCATGTTCGGTTGCATTCCGTTTTTGGTTACTGGACTTCTTTGAGTTGTGAAAGTTAATGGTTATAATTTTATAGGATTGAACAATGAACATGGCTCGAAACTTCGTATTTTCTTTTTCGTACTTTTCTGTTCATTCTAATTTTACCAAATTATTTTTCTTTATCTTTTCAGAGTGTTGATAAAAAAATAGAAAATAGTCACTCAGCCTATTTCATTTTGGCCTTTTAAAAACAATTAAAAATATTGTCCTTTTAAACTGGTTTTGAATTTTCAATTATAGATAAATATCTATTTATAACAATTCCAATAAGATATCCCTAAAATTGAATGAATTAAAAAAAGAAATTTAAGAATAATAATCTGTCAAAAGATCTATTTTTGTCAGATTGTCTTTGAAAAACAAGTTTTCATTTTATCTGTGAAAATAAAAGTTATTTTGTATTTTGTTATTCATTTTCTTATTAAACAATATCTCATATGGACATAATTTAGTGTTATTGTGAGGGGAAAATCTATAATTCAGTGACACTTTATGAATTTCTGCCCAATTTGTAGTCATTTGTAGAATGTATTTTTTTACTTAATCATTTGTAGTACTACTAAGAAAAAAATTAATCATTCGACAATTCCAGATACCGATTAATTAATTATTAATCTATACCTTTTCTCATACAATCGAAAATGTAAAACCGTCCGATAACTCAGAACATACCCTATAGATCGACTAACAAAATTCATTCTAGGAAATAGGCTAAATAAGTGATTCTTAGCAGAGCTTTTCACTGAGCAAGGGAAATTTAAGTGAGATTTAGGGGTGCATCAAAAGAAGACTAATCGACTGATTAGTCCTAACAGCTGCTCTAGAATTGACGTGTCAGGACATTTCAGCCGCTTAGTGCGATTGATGACACAGAGCGCCCAGGGTCACGTACAATGGGAAAAAGAATGTGTGAACAAAGTGAATTGTAATAGATTGATAGGAAAGTAAGAGAAATAGTAGAGTAAGAGACAAACTAAATTAAATAAAAATGAATAATCAGATTTTTTTAAATGAATAACTAGATCTTTAAGAAAATGAATAAATAGATTTAAAAAATGAATAACTATATTTTTTTGCATTAATTTGATTAAGGAAGTTGAATTATGAAATAAATTAAATGAAAATCTAATTGATTAAATATGAAACAATGAAACAATTTATTCAAGAATACAATAAAATTAATACAAAAAATAGAAGAGAAGATATCAATCGATTAAGGTATTCGAGGCCCCTGTTAAGCTCAAAAAAGTCTTCTAGGGCTTTTATAAGTCAATTGATTTTTTTTAAATAAAATTGAATTCAAACTAAATAAACAAAGTTTGAGGAAATCTTGAATAGATAATTTAGGATAAATGTTTCCTGACGATGCACTGTTAGGAAGTAAATAGATATAAGAGTAATCTAAGCATGTGAGTGCACATTATCAGGTAAATTCTGCATCAGCGATCAGGTTTCAAATCAGCTAAAAATATATTTTCAATTTTCTCCTAGATTTAGTTGGATGAGTTCCGAGTTATCGAACAGTTTCATATTTTCGATTGAAAAATAAAAAGTATATAATGGTGATAATTTAATATACAGGGTGACCCATAGAAAGTGTACCCAACTATAAATATTTGATATAAATATTGTATTTATGAATAAATACAAAATCTTGATTAAAGACGAATGGTATATTAAATACGAGTAAAATATCTAATTTTAAATTTCTTTAACTCTAACTTTAATTGTTATTCATTTATAGAAAAAATATTAATTTAATTCAAAGTTGGATACAGTTTTTTGTGGGTTACCCTGTATATTCATAATACCTACAAGTATTATAGATACAAGATTAAATAAAGTCAAATAATGAATGAAAAAAACATGTTAAGTCAAAAATACATTAAACAAAAAAAAGTAACATGATTTAACCATTAAAATCATAATATATGTAAAACTATTATAATCTACACTCTACAGTGTCGCTTTAAATAAATAAAAACTCTATTAAAAATTAGATAAGTGTCCATTTTCATTAGTAAAGTACATGGCAATGCACTGTGCCTATGTAGTGTGAAGTACATGGCAATGCACTGTGCCTATGTAGTGTGAAGTGATGACTTGAGAGAAAGGCGTAAAGAGGATTACAGAAACACATGACGATACCCTTTGAAGGGAGATGTGCACTTTATTGCGACTATTTAAATTGTATACCTTTAACTGTGCACTTTATTGCGACTATTTAGATTCTATGCCTTTAACTGTGCACTTTATTGCGACTATTTAGATTCTATGCCTTTAACTGTGCACTTTATTGCGACTATTTAGTTGTATACCTTTCGCTGTGCACTTTATTGTACTATTTAGTTGTATACCTTTCACTGTGCACTTTATTGCACTATTTAAATTGTATGCCTTTCACTGTGCACTTTATTGTACTATTTAGATTGTATGCCTTTCGCTGTGCACTTTATTGCGACTATTTAGATTGTATACCTTTCACTGTGCACTTTATTGTACTATTTAGATTGTATGCCTTTCACTGTGCACTTTATTGCACTATTTAGATTGTATGCCTTTCACTGTGCACTTTATTGCACTATTTAGATTGTATGCCTTTCACTGTGCACTTTATTGCGACTATTTAGATTGAATGCCTTTCACTGTGCACTTTATTGTACTATTTAGACCCTTCACTGTGCACTTTATTGCAACTGTTTCAACCCTTCACTGTGCACTTTATTGAAAACTGATTAGACTCTTCACTGTGCACTTTATTGCAACTGTTTAAACCCTTCACTGTGCACTTTATTGCAGCTACTTTAATCTCTTCACTGTGTCCTTTATTGCGACTGTTTCAACCCTTAAATAAGGACAGTGTGCTTACTCTAGAAAATAAGGACTAATACCTTGGGTTTAAGGCCAGTCACGCACCAAGATAATTCCCTTCTGTTTTCTCCTCAAGAATAAATATGGCCTCTTGAGAGGTTTTTGTAAGTACACCTCAGCAATCTCCGTCAGCTTCCAGAGACTGCGCCGCTCTTTGTTATTTAAAAGAAAATCAAATGAATCACCTGCTACGCTGGATGAATCATCAAGATGCAAAATATTCTTACTTTCTTGATCGAAAGTTGCAGATCTTTTCACATATTCAGAAAAAAACGTCATGGTCTGATACGCTCATGTGTTTAAAGGATGTTCATTTAAATGCATCAAATTATAAAATTTAATAATACTTGGTAAAGTGCAATGCACTTTATTGTTTCTAAACAGTTGTGAGTGATGCACGTAGCATAATTATACTGAAATTGCATTCATTAAATAGACAATGGATGTTTAGAGACACTAAAGTGCATCGCACAGTCGCACTGAAATTCTTTTAATCTCTTGAAACAGGTAAGGATATCAAAATTAGTGTTGGTGTTCTATGTGTCATGTTTTTATGGCCGAAGATTACAGGGCAAACACCTGAGAGTCTCAAATTTTTATTCAATGATGAAATTTGTAACTAAAATCACGATGGTGTTTTTACGTACAAAAGGTACGTTATCGTTATTATACGATAAATAAAAAAATGTCCAATACAATATAAGCTCATAGACGGACAAGCCTATGAGCTTATTATAAAATAGTGAACGAGTTAAAAGGTATCACTCCGCCTTACCAACGTACATAGGTGAAACTAGTTCCAATGCATTATTTTACATTGGCAATCGAAAGATCATCAGATTATGTAAGAAATGTAATATCATCGATGTAATAATTATTACAAGTCCAATTAGCAATCACAGAGAGAAATATAATTGATCTGAATGAGATAACCTAGTAATTGACAGACATGGAGAGGAAAGATATTCCTCCCGGTTAGTACACCGGTGACAACTTCAACGAGAATCTCTATAAGCGCCACATCTCTAGTGCTAGTGTAAACAGTAAAGTCATTCACACGAGGTAGTATCTAAATAGCGAGTTGATATTACATAATTGTATCATGGATACCTGCATGTATCATGATTACCACTTTAAATAACGAGTTAAAAAGGTTTAGATATGTATCTTTTTCTAATATGGCCGTAAATGCGGACTGTTTCATAACTAGTAACTTACCCTACATAGAATACAAAAAGAAAAATACACTCCTTCAGTCGCAATATATCCCCTGCATAATATGTTACAATACAAACAAAACTTCAAATTAATTCTGTTTGGGGATGACAGTTAAATAATCACAAGTTACAATTTATGTCGAGTAAAGAATTCCGCCTGTCTGACTTTGATGCAACTATATATCCTGTGACTATATATCTTGTGACTATATATCTTGTGACTATATATCCTGTGACTATATATCCTGTGACTATATATCTTGTGACTATATATCCTGTGACTATATATCTTGTGACTATATATCCTGTGACTATATATCTTGTGACTATATATCTTGTGACTATATATCCTGTGACTATATATCCTGTGACTATATATCCTGTGACTATATATCCTGTGACTATATATCTTGTGACTATATATCCTGTGACTATATATCTTGTGACTATATATCCTGTGACTATACATCCTGTGACTATATATCTTGTGACTATATATCCTGCGACTATATATTCTGTGACTATATATCCAGTGACTATATATCTTGTGACTATATATCCTGTGACTATATATCTTGTGACTATATATCCTGTGACTATATATCCTGTGACTATATATCTTGTGACTATATATCCTGTGACTATATATCTTGTGACTATATATCCTGTGACTATATATCCTGTGACTATATATCTTGTGACTATATATCTTGTGACTATATATCCTGTGACTATATATCTTGTGACTATATATCCTGTGTCTATATATCTTGTGACTATATATCCTGTGACTATATATCTTGTGACTATATATCCTGTGACTATATATCTTGTGACTATATATCCTGTGACTATATATCTTGTGACTATATATCCTGTGACTATATATCCTGTGACTATATATCTTGTGACTATATATCCTGTGACTATATATCTTGTGACTATATATCTTGTGACTACATATCCTGTGACTATATATCTTGTGACTATATATCCTGTGACTATATATCCTGTGACTATATATCTTGTGACTATATATCCTGTGACTATATATCTTGTGACTATATATCTTGTGACTATATATCCTGTGACTATATATCTTGTGACTATATATCTTGTGACTATATATCCTGTGACTATATATCTTGTGACTATATATCTTGTGACTATATATCCTGTGACTATATATCTTGTGACTATATATCCTGCGACTATATATTCTGTGACTATATATCCAGTGACTATATATCTTGTGACTATATATCCTGTGACTATATATCTTGTGACTATATATCCTGTGACTATATATCCTGTGACTATATATCTTGTGACTATATATCCTGTGACTATATATCCTGTGACTATATATCTTGTGACTATATATCTTGTGACTATATATCCTGTGACTATATATCCTGTGACTATATATTCTGTGACTATATATCCAGTGACTATATATCCTGTGACTATATATCCTGTGACTACATATCCTGTGACTATATATCCTGTGACTATATATCCCGTGACTACATATCCTGTGACTATATATCCTGTGACTATATATCCTGTGACTATATATCCTGTGACTACATATCCTGTGACTATATATCCTGTGACTATATATCCCGTGACTACATATCCTGTGACTATATATCCTGTGTCTATATATCCTGTGACTATATATCCTTTGACTATATATCCTGTGACTATATATCCCGTGACTACATATCCTGTGACTATATATCCTGTGTCTATATATCCTGTGACTATATATCCTGTGACTACATATCCTGTGTCTACATATCCTGTGACTATATATCCCGTGACTACATATCCTGTGACTATATATCCTGTGTCTACATATCCTGTGACTATGTATTATTTAATGATACAACTTTTAAAGCTTATATAATATATGTGTTTGTAGTACATAGGTAGTGAACTCCTGTACTAAACTGTACTATGTGTACTATGCAGTGCACAGAGCACCCATCCCTACATCCCCTTAAGGTGGTGCAGTCCTGAACAAGACCATAAGTGCGGGTGACAGACCCTTACCCTCTGAAGGTAATCATTAATACCCTGGCTATAAAGACATAGTGACACATCTGTCCTTGATCCTTTCTTTCATCTAATATTTTTATTGGTGTAGTGAATTATCAGTCAAATTATAAATCACGTAACATTAGAGCCACAGGGATATTAATCACACACTATCGGACGAGAACCAAAAGTTGAGTAAATAACCAACGTGATTGTAACTGACGCAGTCCCATGTAATTAAATAGGTATTATCTGCCAATGTCATTAACTTACTTTAGAAGTTGTATTTTAATTTAGTATTAAGATTTATAATTATATAAATCCTAATACTATGGATTATATAAAATCCCTTTTGCTTTACAGAAATTCATTTTCGAACTGTCTTAACAAATTGCAATACATAATTAATGTCAGTAAAATAATCAGCAATGAATAAATTAATATTTGGTTCATTTCTTGTATCCATCTCCAAATAATGTAAGCATTGAATTGAGAGAAATTTAACAATTAAATAATAATTAAAAGAAAGTCAGATAGTAAATATTGGAATAATTGGAAAACTTCATCCTAGTAAATTGATTTTTAATCGAAAAAAAAAAGTCACAATAGAATCCTAATTAGTCAATTGAAATAGGAGCTTTGTAAGGAGGACAATAACACATCACTGCATCTATAGACTCTAGGGACAATGCTAATGGATGCATAAAAGTTACCACGTGTCGATTTTACAGAAAAACAAATAAACCCAGTCATAGTATGACACCAGTCAGATGAATGATATGAACTGTTAATTTGATGGGGCTGTCATAATAGCACTGTTAATAAGAGTAAATAAAGCACTATTAATAATAGTAACAAATAGCAATATTTATTATAGTAACAAATAGTACTATTAAATCAAATTATCAATAGTACTATTAATCAAATAGTCAATAGAACTATTAATAATATTAACAAACAGTAGTATTAATCAAATAGTCAATAGTACTATTAGTCTCATAGTCAATAGTACTATTAGTCTAATAGTCAATAGTACTATTAGTCTAATAGTCAATAGTACTATTAGACTAATAGTCAATAATGCTATTAGTCTAATAGTCAATAGTACTATTAGTCTAATAGTCAATAGTATTATCAGTCTTATAGTCAATAGTACTATTAGACTAATAGTCAATAGTACTATCAGTCTAATAGTCAATAGTACTATCAGTCTAATAGTCAATAGTACTAATAGTCAATAGTACTATTAGTCTGATAGTCAATAATACTATTAGTCTAATAGTCAATAGTACTATTAGTCTAATAGTCAATAGTACTATTAGTCTAAGAGTCAATAGTACTATTAGTCAATAGTACTATTAGTCAATAGTACTATTAGTCAATAGTACTATTAGTCTAAGAGTCAATAGTACTATTAGTCTTATAGTCAATACTACTATTAGTCTAAGAGTCAATAGTACTATTAGTCTTATAGTCAATACTACTATTAGTCTAATAGTCAATAATACTATTAGTCTAATAGTCAATAGTACTATTAGTCTAATAGTCAATAGTACTATTAGTCTAATAGTCAATAGTACTAATAGTCTAATAGTCAATAGTACTATTAGTCAAATAGTCAATAGTACTATTAGACTAATAGTCAATAGTACTATTAGTGTAATAGTCAATAGTACTATTAGTCTAAGAGTCAATAGTACTATTAGTCTTATAGTCAATACTACTATTAGTCTAAGAGTCAATAGTACTATTAGACTAATAGTCAATAATGCTATTAGTCTAATAGTCAATACTACTATTAGTCTAATAGTCAATAATACTATTAGTCTAATAGTCAATAGTACTATTAGTCTAATAGTCAATAGTACTATTAGTCCGAGAGTCAATAGTAATATTAGTCAATAGTACTATTAGTCTTATAGTCAATACTACTATTAGTCTAATAGTCAATAGTACTATTAGTCTAATAGTCAATAGTACTATTAGACTAATAGTCAATAGTACTATTAGTTTAATAGTCAATAGTACTATTAGACTAATAGTCAATAGTTCCATTAGTCTAATAGTCAATAGTACTATTAGTCAAATAGTCAATAGTACTATTAGTCAAATAGTCAATAGTATTATTAGTCTAATAGTCAATAGTACTATTAGTATAATAGTCAATAGTACTATTAGTCAAATAGTCAATAGTACTATTAGTCAAATAGTCAATAGTACTATTAGTCAAATAGTCAATAGTACTATTAGTCTAATAGTCAATAGTACTATTAGTATAATAGTCAATAGTACTATTAGTCAAATAGTCAATAGTACTATTAGTATAATAGTCAATAGTACTATTAGTCAAATAGTCAATAGTACTATTAGTCAAATAGTCAATAGTACTATTAGTCAAATAGTCAATAGTACTATTAGTCTAATAGTCAATAGTACTATTAATCTAATAGTCAATAGTACTATTAGTCAAATAGTCAATAGTACCATTAGTCTAATAGTCAATAGTACTATTAGTCAAATAGTCAATAGTGCTATTAGTCAAATAGTCAATAGTACTATTAGTCAAATAGTCAATAGTACTATTAGTCTAATAGTCAATAGTACTATTAGTATAATAGTCAATAGCACTATTAGTCAAATAGTCAATAGTACTATTAGTCAAATAGTCAATAGTACTATTAGTATAATAGTCAATAGTACTATTAGTCAAATAGTCAATAGTACTATTAGTCAAATAGTCAATAGTACTATTAGTCAAATAGTCAATAGTACTATTAGTCTAATAGTCAATAGTACTATTAATCTAATAGTCAATAGTACTATTAGTCAAATAGTCAATAGTACCATTAGTCTAATAGTCAATAGTACTATTAGTATAATAGTCAATAGTACTATTAGTCAAATAGTCAATAGTACTATTAGTATAATAGTCAATAGTACTATTAGTCAAATAGTCAATAGTACTATTAGTCAAATAGTCAATAGTACTATTAGTCAAATAGTCAATAGTACTATTAGTCTAATAGTCAATAGTACTATTAGTATAATAGTCAATAGTACTATTAGTCAAATAGTCAATAGTACTATTAGTATAATAGTCAATAGTACTATTAGTCAAATAGTCAATAGTACTATTAGTCAAATAGTCAATAGTACTATTAGTCAAATAGTCAATAGTACTATTAGTCTAATAGTCAATAGTACTATTAATCTAATAGTCAATAGTACTATTAGTCAAATAGTCAATAGTACCATTAGTCTAATAGTCAATAGTACTATTAGTCAAATAGTCAATAGTGCTATTAGTCAAATAGTCAATAGTACTATTAGTCAAATAGTCAATAGTACTATTAGTCTAATAGTCAATAGTACTATTAGTATAATAGTCAATAGCACTATTAGTCAAATAGTCAATAGTACTATTAGTCAAATAGTCAATAGTACTATTAGTATAATAGTCAATAGTACTATTAGTCAAATAGTCAATAGTACTATTAGTCAAATAGTCAATAGTACTATTAGTCAAATAGTCAATAGTACTATTAGTCTAATAGTCAATAGTACTATTAATCTAATAGTCAATAGTACTATTAGTCAAATAGTCAATAGTACCATTAGTCTAATAGTCAATAGTACTATTAGTATAATAGTCAATAGTACTATTAGTCAAATAGTCAATAGTACTATTAGTCAAATAGTCAATAGTACTATTAGTATAATAGTCAATAGTACTATTAGTCAAATAGTCAATAGTACTATTAGTCAAATAGTCAATAGTACTATTAGTCAAATAGTCAATAGTACTATTAGTCAAATAGTCAATAGTACCATTAGTCTAATAGTCAATAGTACTATTAGTATAATAGTCAATAGTACTATTAGTCAAATAGTCAATAGTACTATTAGTCAAATAGTCAATAGTACTATTAGTCAAATAGTCAATAGCACTATTAGTCAAATAGTCAATAGTACCATTAGTCTAATAGTCAATAGTACTATTAGTATAATAGTTAATAGTACTATTAGTCAAATAGTCAATAGTACTATTAGTCAAATAGTCAATAGTACTATTAGTATAATAGTCAATAGTACTATTAGTCAAATAGTCAATAGTACTATTAGTCAAATAGTCAATAGTACCATTAGTCTAATAGTCAATAGTACTATTAGTATAATAGTTAATAGTACTATTAGTCAAATAGTCAATAGTACTATTAGTCAAATAGTCAATAGTACTATTAGTATAATAGTCAATAGTACTATTAGTCAAATAGTCAATAGTACTATTAGTCAAATAGTCAATAGTACTATTAGTCAAATAGTCAATAGTACTATTAGTCTAATAGTCAATAGTACTATTAATCTAATAGTCAATAGTACTATTAGACTAATAGTCAATAGTACTATTAGACTAATAGTCAATAACAGGTTGGTTTATTAGGTGGGTAATTGACACAAGGACAGAAACAATTGTATGTGACACAGGGAAAAATAAACACTATGGATAATTGGGGATAAAAAGGGTGGCGGATAATTGGGGAAAAGAAGGGAGATGGATAATTGGGGATAAACAGAGAAAGGATAATTGGGGATAAACAGGGTGGTGGATAATAAGGGATAAACAGCGTGGTGGATAATTGGAGATAAACAGGGTGGTGGATAATTGGGGATGAACAGGGGATGGATAATTGAAAAAAATAAGAGGTACAAAATCAGAAAATTTAATCAATTTAAAACGTATTTCTTCTTGGTCGTTTTAAAAATGAATTAATTTTATTTTAATTCAAAAAGAAACTGTAAACAAATAATTACATTGATTTAACGCAATTTAATTGAAATTTATATATTCTTCCACATATATCATACAGAGAGAATATAAATTCAACACTAAAAATATAACTCTAGCTTAACAAATACAATAAAAAATATGATAAGTTGTTTAAAAAGAAAAAGTATTCTTACCCAATAAAAGAAGTTGCAGAATACTAAAGAGTAGTCAATACTTTAGCCAAAGCATCAACCAATCACTGTGATGATTTTTAATGGAAAGGATATCATCATAGAGAACACAGGAGCAGCAGTAAAGACACAACCTCTCACTAGCGAGACTCGAACCAGACTGTTGCTTGAATTCAAGAAACATTCGTCCATGACAAATAGAGAGAAAGACATACCCAGTAACTGCTATAAGGGGTAATACCCAGTAACTGCTATAAGAGGTAATACCCAGTAACTGCTATAAGGGGTAATACCCAGTAACTGCTATAAGAGGTAATACCCAGTAACTGCTATAAGAGGTAATACCCAGTAACTGCTATAAGGGGTAATACCTAGTAACTACTATAAGAGGTAATACCCAGTAACTGCTATAAGAGGTAATACCCAGTAACTGCTATAAGGGGTAATACCCAGTAACTGCTATAAGGGGTAATACCCAGTAACTGCTATAAGAGGTAATACCCAGTAACTGCTATAAGAGGTAATACCCAGTAACTACTTTAAGGGGTAATACACAGTAACTACTATAAGAGGTAATACCCAGTAACTGCTATAAGAGGTAATACCCAGTAACTACTTTAAGGGGTAATACCTAGTAACTACTTTAAGGGGTAATACCCAGTAACTACTATAAGAGGTAATACCCAGTAACTTTTATAATCTTCAGGTACTGTTATCAATACCTTATAACTTTTATTGCATTTTGTATATAGAATATAAAGGTATATAATATATAGTAAATGTAAATTCATGTATTTACATGTTTTTCTTATGGGCAGTATGGATATGAATCAAATTATTTTACGGACACTTAAATCATTTGATTTACTATATGGTTAAATAATTAATACTTAGGATATGATACAGTTATTCAGCGTAGCATAGATACAATTATTCAGCGTAGCATAGATACAGTTATTCAGCGTTGCATAGATACAGTTATTCAGCGTAGCATAGATACAGTTATTCGGCATAGCATAGATACAATAATTCAGCGTAGCATAGATACAGTAATTCAGCGTAGCATAGATACAGTTATTCAGCGTAGCATAGATACAGTTATTCAGCGTAGCATAGATACAGTTATTCAGCGTTGCATAGATACAGTTATTCAGCGTAGCATAGATACAGTTATTCGGCATAGCATAGATACAATAATTCAGCGTAGCATAGATACAGTAATTCAGCGTAGCATAGATACAGTTATTCAGCGTAGCATAGATACAGTTATTCAGCGTAGCATAGATACAGTTATTCAGCGTTGCATAGATACAGTTATTCAGCGTAGCATAGATACAGTTATTCGGCATAGCATAGATACAATAATTCAGCGTAGCATAGATACAGTAATTCAGCGTAACATAGATACAGTTATTCAGCGTGGCATAGATACAGTTATTCAGCGTAGCATAGATACAGTTATTCAACGTAACATAGATACAGTTATTCAGCGTAGCATAGATACAATAATTCAGCGTAGCATAGATACAGTAATTCAGCGTAGCATAGATACAGTTATTCAGCGTAACATAGATACAGTTATTCAGCGTAGCATAGATACAATAATTCAGCGTAGCATAGATACAGTTATTCAGCGTAGCATAGATACAGTTATTCAGCGTAGCATAGATACAGTTATTCAGCGTAGTATAGATACAGTTATTCAGCGTAGCATAGATACAGTTATTCAGCGTAGTATAGATACAGTTATTCAGCGTAGCATAGATACAGTTATTCAGCGTAGCATAGATACAGTTATTCAGCGTAGCATAGATACAGTTATTCAGCGTAGCATAGATACAGTTATTCAGCGTAGTATAGATACAGTTATTCAGCGTAGTATAGATACAGTTATTCAGCGTAGTATAGATACAGTTATTCAGCGTAGTATAGATACAGTTATTCAGCGTAGCATAGATACAGTTATTCAGCGTAGTATAGATACAGTTATTCAGCGTAGCATAGATACAGTTATTCAGCGTAGTATAGATACAGTTATTCAGCGTAGTATAGATACAGGTACTTTGCCATTTATAAGTTTTCTTTGGACGCTATTTCAATATTTACTCACATTTCATTGAACGATGTCTCACTTCAAAAAGATTCTGAAAAGAGAATATAATTTCTTTATAAGAGATTTAAAAAATACATTACTCATATATATTCGTTTTAATGTCTTTCTAAACAAAAAAATGTATCTATTTTTTCCCTTGTATTAGACCAATTTCTATTTCTGTCGATCTTTCCTTCCCAAATATATACCTGAAAACGATATAATGTAGATCAGCAAAATCTAATATCTCAGTATGTGTTTCATTTTACATTTATTGATGGGGATACTTAAACCCGTTAAACTTAACCCATTGAAACTGAAACCCATTGAAATTGAAACCCATGTTGAAACCTAATCCCTTAAAATAAAACTTCTAATGAAAAATCATTGAAACTAAAATCCTGTGAAACTAAAATACTGAGGAGCATAAATCCCGTAAAAATTAAAATCCATTAAAACATAATATCTTACAATCAATCCCTTACAAGTTAATCTTGATTTACCTCATCACAATCATTTTCCTCCTGCTTATCTTGCACTCTACCACCTCCAGGAAACAGACATTAAATTTGTCCCGAAAGAAAAGGACACAGCAATTTACTATACAGAAACATTTTGAAGTAGCTCTATTATGAAGAACCATCCTTAACAGATAAAAGTTATGTACGTGATGGTTGGACATAAATAGAACTTCATCCTTTCACTCTGGTAAATATCTCCATTACTTTTAATTCAAAGTTTTATTTTTCATCAAAGGATTTATGCTTCAATGGTGGATATAATAAGAGATGTATAATATCACAGTCAATTAGATGAGCGGTGAAAAAATACCTTATTAGTTGAGGGAGAAAGACGAGAAAATACTTGAATGAATTTTAGAAATTATAGGTATTTTTATGAGATTTCAAAAAGAGGAGTTTGTGTTTCCATAGATATATGTAGGTATTTTAGAACACACATGTGTGCAATTATTAAATTGAAATTAATTGGAATATCGGGAGTAATTTTTTTATGGAGAATAAATGAGAAATCTGCCGAAAATTTGAAATAACCTGAAAATGGAAATAAGGCTTGTCAATTAACGTATAATATATATGAACTGATCGAAAAAGTCTTTAAAATTGTAAAACAGATATTGCATTTATGAAAAAAATACGCTAAATCAAATATTAATACAAAAAAATATATAACTTTTTTCAATATGATTTTTTATGTATTTTTATTTTATATAAAAGTAAATATATAAAAAATACAACACAAGGCCGTGTTCTTCCTTTGACAACTGTACATGAGTGAACTCGTCTTCTGAATAAGAATGGAGAGCTGAGGACGAATTGGACTGTAGAAAGAAATCAGAGACTGGAGGGATATCTCCCGAGACTTTCTAGATGCGACGCTATGCACCGAAATTTATGATGCGTGTCCCAGGAAATCTAAAACTTCAACGATCGTATTGAGGGAGTGAAGTCTGCCGAAAAGTGTGCATGGAGAAAAGTGTTTTGCAATGAAGATGACATGTCGAAAAAAATATAGGAATGAAAGTAGAAGAGATAAAATATGAAGAATTGTTTGTCATAAGTCAGTTATATGTAGTATAGTTGTGACTAGATTACGTGCACTCGGTAGAGCGCATAACTTCGCCGCCGCCTTGACCCGTTCTCTCTTAAAATCTGATAAACTGGTAACTGGATAATGACCAATCGACCCACCAAGTTTCATGCAATATGGTTAAATACTTTTTGAGTTATTGAGTTATAAATGACCTTGTCCTTGACCGGATCGCTCAAAAATAATACCAGATGTTCCTGAAATTTGGACAATCGTCCCATCAAATAACAGACAATTTGGTGGAATATTTTTTAAATTATTGAGTTATAAATGGCTTTGACCTTGATCTTTGACCCAGTCACTCCCAAAATCTAACAAAATGGTTCCTGTATATTGATCATTCGTCATACAAAGTTTCATGCAATATAACTCAATAGTTTTTGAGTTCTAAAAGACCATGACCTTGACCTTTGACCAAAGTTCTAGAAGGTCACATACTTTTTCAGTTAAGCAAATAACAAGATGATAAATAAATAAATAAATACCATCTAACATATAACCTTTCCGAATTCTGTGAAGATAATTATATTAGATATCATGAAATGTATATCATTACATGAAGGAGTTCATATAAAAGGCAAGCCATAATCATTATAAATTATGGAGGTAATCATTTGGAAGTGACAATGAAGGGAAGAAGGCTTAGTGAGAGAAGATTACTTCATATCTACCTTCATTTGATTGATGAGGAGTTAATAAAATGTACTGATAGTACATCATCACAGTGACTCTTTTCTCTGATAGTACATCATCACAGTGACTCTTTTCTCTGATAGTACATCATCACAGTGACTCTTTTCTCTGATAGTACATCATCACAGTGACTCTTTTCTCTGATACTACATCATCACAGTGACTCTTTTCTCTGATAGTACATCATCACAGTGACTCTTTTCTCTGATAGTACATCATCACAGTGACTCTTTTCTCTGATGGTACATCATCACAGTGACTCTTTTCTCTGATAGTACATCATCACCGTGACTCTTTTCTCTGATAGTACATCATCACAGTGACTCTTCTCTGATAGTACATCATCACAGTGACTCTTTTCTCTGATAGTACATCATCACCGTGACTCTTTTTTCTGATAGTACATCATCACAGTGACTCTTTTCTCTGATAGTACATCATCACAGTGACTCTTTTCTCTGATAGTACATCATCACAGTGACTCTCTCCTCTGATAGTACATCATCACAGTGACTATTTTCTCCGATAGTACATCATCACAGTGACTCTTTTCTCTGATAGTACATCATCACAGTGACTCTTTTCTCTGATAGTACATCATCACCGTGACTCTTTTCTCTGATAGTACATCATCACAGTGACTCTTCTCTGATAGTACATCATCACAGTGACTCTTTTCTCTGATAGTACATCATCACCGTGACTCTTTTTTCTGATAGTACATCATCACAGTGACTCTTTTCTCTGATAGTACATCATCACAGTGACTCTTCTCTGATAGTACATCATCACAGTGACTCTTTTCTCTGATAGTACATCATCACAGTGACTCTTCTCTGATAGTACATCATCACAGTGACTCTTTTCTCTGATTGTACATCATCACCGTGACTCTTTTTTTTGATAGTACATCATCACAGTGACTCTTTTCTCTGATAGTACATCATCACAGAGACTCTTTTCTCTGATAGTACATCATCACAGTGACTCTTTTCTCTGATAGTACATCATCACAGTGACTCTTCTCTGATAGTACATCATCACAGTGACTCTTTTCTCTGATAGTACATCATCACAGTGACTCTTTTCTCTGATAGTACATCATCACAGTGACTCTTCTCTGATAGTACATCATCACAGTGACTCTTTTCTCTGATAGTACATCATCACAGTGACTCTTTTCTCTGATAGCACATCATCACAGTGACTCTTCTCTGATAGTACATCATCACAGTGACTCTTTTCTCTGATAGTACATCATCACAGTGACTCTTTTCTCTGATAGTACATCATCACAGTGACTCTTTTCTCTGATAGTACATCATCACAGTGACTCTTTTCTCTGATAGTACATCATCACAGTGACTCTTTTCTATGATAGTACATCATCACAGTGACTCTTTTCTCTGATAGTACATCATCACAGTGACTCTTTTCTCTGATAGTACTAAGTTACAAAACTATCACTCCTAATCTCTACTTAAAACTTTGACAAGAAAATGAACTCTAAGTTGCATATTCATAAGAGTGAAAGTTACATGTAGCCTGTAAATGGTACAGTATGTATCCAGGCTACGACTGTATCCAGGCTGAAAATGTATACTGGCTAAGACTGTATCCAGGCTGAGAATGTATCCCGGCTAAGACTGTATCCAGGCTAAGACTGTATCCCGGCTAAGACTGTATCCAGGCTAAGAATATATCCATGCTAAGACTGTATCCAGGCTAAAACTGTATCCATGCTAAGACTGTATCCAGGCTAAGACTGTATTCAGGCTAAGACTGTATCCAGGCTAAGACTGTATTCAGGCTAAGACTGTATCCAGACTAAGACTGTATTCAGGCTAAGACTGTATCCAGACTAAGACTGTATCCAGGCTAAGACTGTAGCTTTGGTGTGAGATGGTAGCCATTTGGTGGGTTTTAATTGGCTGCAAGTGGCATGGATTAAGAGCCACTCAAGCCACTTTACAGCGTCATGAATGGTAATAGAGACTGTATGGAAACACAGAGACTGTATGGTAACACAGAGACTGTATGGTAACACAGAGACTGTATGGAAACACAGAGACTGTATGGTAACACAGAGACTGTATGGTAACACAGAGACTGTATGGAAACACAGAGACTGTATGGTAACACAGAGACTGTATGGTAACACAGAGACTGTATGGAAACACACAGACTGTATGGTAACACAGAGACTGTATGGTAACACAGAGACTGTATGGAAACACACAGACTGTATGGTAACACAGAGACTGTATGGTAACACAGAGACTGTATGGTAACACACAGACTGTATGGTAACACACAGACTGTATGGTAACACAGAGACTGTATGGTAACACAGAGACTGTATGGTAACACAGAGACTGTATGGTAACACAGAGACTGTATGGTAACACACAGACTGTATGGTAACACAGAGACTGTATGGTAACACAGAGACTGTATGGTAACACAGAGACTGTATGGAAACACACAGACTGTATGGTAACACAGAGACTGTATGGAAACACACAGACTGTATGGTAACACACAGACTGTATGGTAACACAGAGGACTGTATGGTAACACACAGACTGTATGGTAACACAGAGACTGTATGGAAACACACAGACTGTATGGTAACACACAGACTGTATGGTAACACAGAGACTGTATGGTAACACACAGACTGTATGGTAACACAGAGACTGTATGGTAACACAGAGACTGTATGGTAACACAGAGACTGTATGGTAACACAGAGACTGTATGGAAACACACAGACTGTATGGTAACACAGAGACTGTATGGTAACACAGAGACTGTATGGTAACACAGAGACTGTATGGTAACACACAGACTGTATGGTAACACACAGACTGTATGGTAACACAGAGACTGTATGGTAACACAGAGACTGTATGGAAACACACAGACTGTATGGTAACACAGAGACTGTATGGTAACACAGAGACTGTATGGTAACACAGAGACTGTATGGAAACACACAGACTGTATGGTAACACACAGACTGTATGGTAACACAGAGACTGTATGGTAACACACAGACTGTATGGTAACACAGAGACTGTATGGTAACACAGAGACTGTATGGAAACACACAGACTGTATGGTAACACAGAGACTGTATGGAAACACACAGACTGTATGGTAACACAGAGACTGTATGGTAACACAGAGACTGTATGGAAACACACAGACTGTATGGTAACACAGAGACTGTATGGTAACACACAGACTGTATGGTAACACAGAGACTGTATGGTAACACAGAGACTGTATGGTAACACAGAGACTGTATGGTAACACAGAGACTGTATGGTAACACAGAGACTGTATGGTAACACAGAGACTGTATGGTAACACAGAGACTGTATGGTAACACAGAGACTGTATGGTAACACAGAGACTGTATGGTAACACAGAGACTGTATGGTAACACAGAGACTGTATGGTAACACACAGACTGTATGGTAACACAGAGACTGTATTGTAACACACAGACTGTATGGTAACACAGAGACTGTATGGTAACACAGAGACTGTATGGTAACACAGAGACTGTATGGTAACACAGAGACTGTATGGTAACACAGAGACTGTATGGTAACACACAGACTGTATGGTAACACACAGACTGTATGGTAACACAGAGACTGTATGGTAACACAGAGACTGTATGGTAACACACAGACTGTATGGTAACACACAGACTGTATGGTAACACAGAGACTGTATGGTTACACACAGACTGTATGGTTACACACAGACTGTATGGTAACACAGAGACTGTATGGTAACACAGAGACTGTATGGTAACACACAGACTGTATGGTTACACACAGACTGTATGGTTACACAATATACATTATAGAGACAATTACCAAACACCGTAAAAGAGAAACTGCTTCTCAATAGTGACGGCAAAGTAAAGAATAATCAAATGTTTAAATTCGGTTTATTAATAATTAATATAAGTAAACAATGTGGTGAGGTTGAATGATGCCAATTAACCTAATAATATTTTCTCGCTCAAATGTCAGTATATCATTCATGGAATTATTTAGCATATAGTAGTTAATTACTAGTTATATCTATAGGAATAGTGTCTCTACCTGGATAGAATTTGTATGTACAGTCAGAGAAAAGTGTATCTGTGCTGAGTTTACTAACTTCATATTTTCAAACAGAAACTTTACTTATTGTTATGCTTGTAGATATTTTAAATTGATCTGAGTACACGATGACCAAATATTTCGTTTTTTTATAGGTTAATAAAATAAAATTAATTTCAAAATTAAAAAACATGTGACACACAGACAGACAGACAGAAAGACAGAGAGACGCGGCTGTTAATAGAGTATAGATTGAGTGAAAAAGTTATATTCTATAGTTATATTCCATAGTTATACTCCATATTTCTACCCTATAGTTATACTCCATAGTTATACTCCATAATTCTACCCTATAGTTATACTTCATAGTTATACTCCATAATTCTAACCTATAGTTATACTTCATAGTTATACTCCATAATTCTAACCTATAGTTATACTTCATAGTTATACTCCATAATTCTAACCTATAGTTATACTTCATAGTTATACTCCATAATTCTAACCTATAGTTATACTTCATAGTTATACTCCATAATTCTAACCTATAGTTATACTTCATAGTTATACTCCATAATTCTACCCTATAGTTATACTTCATAGTTATACTCCATAATTCTAACCTATAGTTATACTTCATAGTTATACATCATAATTCTATATATGTATGTTTCATAGTTACACTCTACATTTGTACCTAATAGTTCCACTCCATAGTCACTCCCAGCAATCCACTGCATGACTATTTCTTTTCCCGTTAAGTGTGTTAGGGTAGGCGTACATACAAAGCACGTGTTGTAACTTAAAGGTGAGTTGTTTGAGTCTAACCACCGCCCTCACCTCTCATTGCGTCACAGGGGGGGGGGGGGTAGATAATATATACCCGACACATTACTTATTCTAGTGTATTACAGTAAATAATGATTAGGTTTTTTTCTGAGTTATCAATCGGGTCCACATTTGCGATCCTATAAAGGAAAATTATAATAGTTATTTTTCAACTTCTGGTTCAATTGGTATGTAGGATGTATCATGGATACCGTTTAAAATAGCAGTTAAGTAATCAATAATATACACATCTTCTAATATGAGTGAAAATGTGGACCCGTCCGGTAACTCGGAACTTAACCGAGTATACAGTAGGTAAATCTACGTTTCAAGTAGGAAATAGTTGAATCTTCGTTTAAAAGTACCTAATGAAGCAGATTAACGAACACACCCTGAGATGTCATTCCAACACTTAGGCCCTGCATAAGAAGGAGAACAGTGACATATAGAGCTAGTCTCTGAAGTTCTGGAACAACCAATGAAAAGGGTCTGGTAAAATGTGAGTGATTAGGATAAATTATATTTAAACTAGATAGTAGTTTAAACATGTGAACACTTAAGTTGTACCTACTATTATCTCTTTGTATGATTTTCGAATGAACCTTAGAAAAAATGGCTATTACCGTTTTTTTTTCAAAATTTACTTGATGTTTTAACAAGAAAACAGTAATTGAAAATGTTACATCAACATTACAAGTACGTTTTCCAAAAATAGTCAAAGTCTTCGTGATGTTTCAGCAAGAAAATATTATTTCACTGTATATTTCAGGTATGACATCCCTGTTGCAAGTAAAAAAGTGATACTTTACAGAGGGAATGCCTTTCAATCCTGTAGGATTTGGGAAAGATTTATGTCATTCAGTAAAAAAACAAACACTATATTATTTATAGCAATTGTATTGGATATTATATGGTATAGATATAGTAACAAAATTGTATAGGAGAGAGGGTAAATTCTGAGTTATCGGACGGTCCCTCATTTTCGATAGAGGAAGTTTAGAATAAATGATTTAACGTTTTTTCTGAAAATGAATTAAATAAATTATTTAATATATGTTAAATAATTATTATTATATATTACAATTGTGTAAAAATATAAATTATTAGTGAAAAAAACGATAAATTTACTTTAGTAAGAAATATACGATAAATTATTATAGTGAAAAAAACGATGAATTACCATAGTGAAAATACGATAAATTATTATTGTGAAAAAAAAAACGATGAATTACTATGGTGAAAATACGATGAATAAAATAGTAAAAAAAACGATGAATTACTATAATGAAAATAGGATAAATAAAAAATATGATGAAATACTGTTGAGAAAAAATATATACAAATCATTCCATGACAAAAAGTATATGCCGGTGAAATGTGTTTATTGACAGGCTTTCATAGGGCCACACTTGGTGTTTCCTTACCTAGAAGGGTGGTAAGGAGTTAAATGGTGTGACAGTACCTATCTACTACCTGTTTACAGGTTCAATAGACTGATATCGACTTGTGTTGCTTTTGCCATGCGAGTCATCGAGTCTATGGGTTCGTGTGTACCCATTAAAGGTGCTGTGCTGCCCCAAGAAACTCCAAGGGGGCGTATGTGGGTATGGGCATCGCCATCTTCAGCCTATGCAGGCCCAGTCATATTTTCAAAGATTACTGTATCCATGATACGGCAAACGCTTTAAAATGTGAATTTGTATCAATGATATGGCAGCAAGTTGAAAAATAAGCGACTGTATCCAAGCTACGGCACCCAGTTCTAAAATATGATATCTGTATCCAAAAATGGATTATCGGAGAATGGTTGGAAATCCATAAAACATATCAATTAAATCGTCGTGAGAAATTACTAATTTGAAATTGTAGCACATCTCATAATTCAAAAATTAGAATATTGAATTTGCCGATAGTGTTCATGATGAACTTGTTCCACAAAACACACTGCTTTTATTTCATTAGAACTTTTAAAAATTTCAGAGTGTTTGAACATTCTACGACAGAATCATTTCGAAACTTTATTAACTTCGGCGAATACAAATAAACTTGAGACGTTTCAAACTTTCCACCAGAGAAATCAGACTGCAATTGAGCTTTCGATTTACAGATTACCTACTCTGTAGTATTGTAGAAATTAATATTAAAAATTTGGAAATTTATATCCAGATATTTTAACTTATATTTTTTTCACAATTCAAACGAATTGAAACTTTTTTATTGTTGTGAAAAAATTGGGACATATTTTTTAAGATCCAGCCCTGGAATATAACATCATAAAAACACATGTTTTATCTTTTTATAGGATCCAATATAAATCAACAGATTGAAATAATTATCAAATAACAATAATTAAACAAGCAACAATCCAGGATCGGCAATGTACATTGTACAGTCAATGAAAAGAATTAATGACCAAATTCTACCATCTCCAAATAATTATTTGAATTTTTTACATGTATCATTTAATGTATCATAAAATAAATTATTGATGCATTATATAATACATATATTCAAATTCAATTTTTTTATTGAGAAGAAAATTATATACATAAAGTAGTAAGTTTTAACTTAAGCTCCAATCCAATGAACTCTACATTATATAAAATACATTGTAAAATATCTCATATCACTTCACTTATAAATATAATATATTCATACGACCTTACCTTCTCCAACCCCGAATCTGAGTAGCCATTACACACCTCCTCTGTCTGAAATCCAAGTCGAAATAGGTTAGCGAATCAATGAACAAGGCAGGCTTCACTCGGCAGATCGCGACCAGAAATGTGTTGCTCTAGATTGGTTAATGCCAACTGAACACAACGACATGAACCTCACACAAATACAACGAACAGCATACTTTGCACAGCAGCAAGCATAGAATAGAGAACGTCTGTTTTTCAGACAGGTGGTATTTTCGGATGAGCAGACGTACGAAAACGACGTGGCATGGGTTTTCACACGCTGTAACACAATCTCTCTGACTCTCTTGTAATAGAAGATGTCAGCTGCTTTGACTATGACAATCAATCGACTGTACCCATGTGAAAATGAACGCAGTCGAATCACAGGCCGGTGGTGTAGGTCTACCATAGGCCTTGGATCTTCAATGCTTATTTTCAACTGGGAGATTGTCTTAAAATAGAGCAGCTCTTACATAAGGCAAGGTATATATTTAAGGTTAGTACACCGGGTACAGCTAGTCAGTCGTTAACCGAAGTCAATATACCAATTCTAGTCTCTATAATCGTCATGCCACCCGTGTTAGTGTAAACAGTTAAGTCATTCACAAAATAGCAGCTAATGAGATCAGTTTTTATTAAAAAAAAGCAACTTTCAACATTTCAATTAACTTTTTTAACTCAAAGTATTGTGATGCAATGTACCAAACAATGGACACACTATAACCCTTTATGTCCATAGGCGGCGCACACATATATTATATGTATGTCCCCCTTCAATTGATGTATTTGGCGATGTTCTTTTTCAATATTTTCCCTAAACGACAAGATAAACACATTTACTCTTTCATATATTAGAGGACATGTCCCTAGCAACCATGACTCATTGTGCCAACATGGGCACTAGATGATGGTTATGTGGACAAGAGATGGCAGACTGAAAAGTAGCCTAGAAATTACATTGCGATAATGGGTGATTGGACAATTGCCACCCGGTCAATTGCCATCCTAATGATTATTTTTAGAGTTGTGCCATTATGCTTTTTTAAGTCAAATATTAAGAATATCATAGATCAGGAAAAATTGAATTCTATGTACCGGTGGTTTAATTGTTTAATTGGCAACATCTTGGGCCAAGATGGTTTCAACATAACAGCCCATGCTGTCACCATGTTGGCCCATTTTTAAAAAATAACACACAGTACCAATACGATTTGTCAAACTAGTGCACACACGGGTCCAATAACTTGTGATGCTTGGGGTGTACGTTTACATTATGTTAAACACAATATTTGATTTTTTTGGGGGGAAGGGGGGGAAAGCTGATTTTTTATTGTTTCAATACGGTTTCTCTACTCATATATTACAAGAATATCACCAAAATTATCGTTTTTCCAAGTTCATATTAATTATCGGCATAAAAGGTTAAATGAAAGAAATAATTAAGATAATGAAGAAAAGATAACAATCATGAGATGTTCGAAAAGCTGTGTTTCGTACTTAACAACCCGCTTCTACATGTAAAGGTTACGAAATGACAAACACACAGTCATCACGTTTGTTATTTTCTATCAAGAGCTTTCACTAGGAGAAGGGAGTTTGTTTTCACCTGAGGTAACGGTAGTAATGTTGCAAGTTGGTCCTGAATCTCCAGATTCAGTCATCCATTACCGGCCACAAGGGATATCGACAGAAATCTCACCCAAAAACAATGAGAAACCATTGGCAAGGTGAGACACAAAGGATGTACCTAGGGTGCTATGTAGAGGTTGCAGTGAAGAATATGGGGATGCATCAGTGGATGCTATAATATGTGGATGCATTAATGGATGCTATAATATATGGATGCATTAATGGATGCTGTATTATGTGGATGCATTAATGGATGCTATAATCTGTGGATGCATCAGTGGATGCTATAATATATGGATGCATTAATGGATGCTATAATATGTGGATGCATCAGTGGATGCTATAATATGTGGATGCATTAATGGATGCTATAATCTGTGGATGCATCAGTGGATGCTATAATATGTGGATGCATTAATGGATGCTATAATATGTGGATGCATCAGTGGATGCTATAATATGTGGATGCATTAATGGATGCTATAATATGTGGATGCATCAGTGGATGCTATAATATATGGATGCATTAATGGATGCTATAATATGTGGATGCATTAATGGATGCTATAATATGTGGATGCATCAGTGGATGCTATAATATCTGGATGCATTAATGGATGCTATAATATGTGGATGCATCAGTGGATGCTATAATATCTGGATGCATTAATGGATGCTATAATATATGGATGCATTAATGGATGCTATAATATATGGATGCATTAATGGATGCTATAATATGTGGATGCATCAGTGGATGCTATAATATCTGGATGCATTAATGGATGCTATAATATATGGATGCATTAATGGATGCTATAATATGTGGATGCATCAGTGAATTGCAAAATATATTTAATGAATAAATAAATTAGAAATAAGAAATGTTCATCTCTATATAATCTGATATGCAAGTAAATAACAATAATAATATTATAATCAAACAAAGCTTGTCAAAAGAATAGAAAAAGTTCTTTCTTTCTTCTATCGCAATGTATTCCAGAAAAAAAGAAAAAGCTATATCAATTATGAAACTATGAACTATATTCAACAAATATTAGTATAGTATTCTTTTATTTTGAAAAGCTTTGGAAGTTTCTTGTTGTATAAAATTATAAATAACTAAAAACTAAATTAAAGCAAAATATAAAGTATAGTTAAAATAAATAGTATTGTTTATATTTCTTTTGACACAAGTGTTGCCCCAATAAAAATTACTAACTGTAACAACGTTTCAGTCAGTTCCATACGTTCTCGTGCTATCCCTCATTCTATCACTGTGAAGAGCGTTCAGAGCGAGTATAGCTGCCATCGTTCCATTTGGTCGCATTAAATTGAATCCTCCGATAGAATGTTCGAAAGCCCGCCGCTACTTTCGTATTGAAATGAGGTTACTTTTTGGTTCCTAAATGAAGGCTTCATTCCTCTCCTGGAATCCTATTCTCACTTTTGCAATGGGAATAGAGAGCATTCCACATGGATTAATGGGAGGAAGAAGGCACTGAAATAAAAAAGGTAACAGTTCCAAATTAAAAATGACAATTCGATAGTTGTTAAAGTACGATAAACAGTTAAAAAATTAATATTAAGAAATTAATATTAAAAAATGAATATTAAAAAATTAATATTAAAAAATTAATATTAGAAAATTAATATTAGAAAATTAATATTAGAAAATTAATATTAAAAAATTAATATTAAAAAATTAATATTAAAAAATTAATATTAAAAAATTAATATTAAAAAATTAATATTAGAAAATTAATATTAGAAAATTAATATTAGAAAATTAATATTAAAAAATTAATATTAAAAAATTAATATTAAAAAATTAATATTAAAAAATTAATATTAAAAAATTAATATTAGAAAATTAATATTAAAAAATTAATATTAAAAAATTAATATTAAAAAATTAATATTAAAAAATTAATATTAAAAAATTAATATTAAAAAATATGAATATACAGTAAAACTTCTGAGTTATGAAGTATTGGTCAGTTCATAACTCAGAGCCACTTCATATCTCAAGGGCACTGATGGTTTTCTATGACTAAAATCATAGAAAACTATGGTCATTGCGAGATAACTAGGACGAAATTCTTGGCGTATATAGTTCTATAATTAAAAAATAGAAACTAAATACCTTATAACTCGAGTGCATTTCATAACTCAGGTCCTTCATTACTCGACTACTTCATAAGGACTTCATAACTCAGGGGTTTTACTGTATTTGAAAAAAAATATTATTGCAGTTCCCTTTACATGCTCTTGCTTTCTGCATATGTATTATTTCGCTATTCTCTTTGCATTCGTTTACAAATGTGTATTCTTTTTCTATCACCTTTCTATTCTTTTCCATTAACTTTTTTTGCTATTCTCTTTGCATTCTTTTCTATTAACTTTGAAGCCTTCTTCATTAAATCTGTATTCTCTTACCATTAATTTCTATTCTTTTCTAATTAATTTGCATTCCTTTCCAAATAATTTGTATTCTTTTCCCTTTAATTTGTATTCTTTTCCCATTAATTTGTATTCTTTTCACATTAATTTGTATTCTTTTCACATTTATTTGTATTCTTTTCCAATTAATTTGTATTCTTTTCCAATTTATTTGTATTCTTTTCCAATTAATTTGTATTCTTTTCCAATTAATTTGTATTCTTTTCCCATTTATTTGTATTCTCTCCCATTAATTTCTATTCTTTTCCAATTAATTTGTATTCTTTTCCAATCAATTTGTATTCTTTTCACATTAATTTGTATCCTTTTCCTATTAATTTGTATTCGTTTCCAATTATTTTTTATTCTTTTCACATTAATTTGTATTCTTTTCCAATCAATTTGTATTCTTTACCTATTAATTTGTATTCTTTTCCCATTAATTTGTATTCTTTTCCAATCAATTTGTATTCTTTACCTATTAATTTGTATTCTTTTCCCATTAATTTATATTCTTTTCCCATTTATTTGTATTCTTTTCCAATTTATTTGTATTCTTTTCACATAAATTTGTATTCTTTTTCCATTAATTTGTATTCTCTTCCCATTAATTTGTATTCTTTTCCAATTTATTTGTATTCTTTTCAAATTAATTTGTATTTTTTTCCAATTTATTTGTACTCTTTTCCCATTAATTTGTATTCTTTTCACATTAATTTGTATTCTTTTCACATTAATTTGTATTCTTTTCCCATTAATTTGTATTCTTTTCCCATTATTTGTATTCTTTTCCAATTTATTTGTATTCTTTTCACATTAATTTATATTCTTTTCACATTAATTTGTATTCTTTTCCCATTAATTTGTATTCTTCTCACATTAATTTGTATTCTTTTCACATTAATTTGTATTCTTTTCCCATTAATTTGTATTCTTTTCCAATTTATTTGTATTCTTTTCACATTAATTTAAATTCTTTTCACTTTAATTTGTATTCTTTTCCCATTAATTTGTATTCTCTTCCCATTAATTTGTATTCTCTTCCATTAATTTGTATTCTTTTCGCATTAATTTGTATTCTTTTCCCATTCATTTGTATTCTTTCCCCATTAATTTGTATTCTTTTTCAATTAATTTGTATTCTTTTCCAATTAATTTGTATTCTTTTTCAATTAATTTGTATTCTTTTCCATTAATTTGTATTATTTCCCATTAATTTCGTATTCTTCTCCATCAATTTGTATTCTTTTCCAATTAAATGTGTATTCTATCCGATTAATTTTGTATTAATTCCATTAATTTGTATTCTCTTCCCATTAATTTGTATTCTTTTCCCATTAAATTTGCATTTTTTTCCATTAATTTATATTCTTATCCATCAAATTTGTATTCTTTTCCATTAATTTATATTATTTCCCATTAATTTTGTATTCTTTCCATTAATTTGTATTCTTCCCATTAATTTGTATTCTTCCCATTAATTTGCATTCTTCCCATTAATTTGTATTCTTTCCCATTAATTTCTATTCTTCCCATTAATTTGTATTCTTTCCATTAATTAATATTCTTCCCATTAATTTTGTATTCTTCCCATTAAATTGTATTTTTCTCTATTAATTTGAATTCTTTTCCATTAATTTATATTCTTTTCTATTAACTTTGTATTCTTTCCAATAATTTCTATTATTTTCCATTAATTTGTATTCTTCTCCATTAATTTGTATTCTTTCCTATTAATTTCTATTCTTCTCCATTAATTCGTATTCTTTTCCATTAAATTTAACAGTGTGGCAATTAGATCGATTGACTGGAAATAAAACAGAAGAGTTGTAGCGAAAGATTTAATTGAATTTAAGTCAATTGCTTTAAACACAGGTCCCTAGTCTTTACCAGAGAATTTAATTACTTAATTGTTTTGGCTCAAGTTGGGGATTTTCTTCGAAACAACAATAGCGATGAATGCGGCCAAACAGAAAGACTTGGAATTAGCCAATAGATCTAAAAGCTCCTGAGGGACGAAATCGTCTGATTACCTTTCGAATTGAATAGTCACTCAATTCATTTACAGTTTATTTCGGTCAGTGCACAGGTAGCTATGATGGGGCAACATTGCCCCAATATTGTTACAACAGTACTAAGTGTTACAACATTGCCCCAATATTGTTACAACAGTACTAAGTGTTACAACATTGCCCTAATATTGTTACAACATTTCCACTATTGTTACAACATTACCAGTATTATTAGTTATTGTAATAAAAAATTGTTCGTTTAAATATACTGTATTATTAATTTATCATGAACTATTAACACTTTGAACATTTATGGTATGTAAGTTCCGTTTAATCGAATGATTTCAGATTTTTGATACTAGAAAATAGCTATGTAATAATTAAAATAAATAATTAAATTATATTTTTTTTCATATGACCGAAAATGTGAAACCATCCAATAACTCGAAACTTACCCTAGGTTTCATAACATATTATTTATCTATTATGAAAACGACCGTCGGGAAACACTTGTTCTTTACAGAAATGTTCAGAAACTAGGTAGCATGGCTCGTTAAGCTCTGACGAGCATTACTAGTATTTGTGCTCGTATATGAGCATTACTACATTTCTTCACTATTGACAATCCTTCTACACGAGAGTACATGTTACAGTACAATGCTACTCTGTAACAATGTACATGTTACGAACAAAGCCATAGCCTGGGGATATCAGAGTGATATTCCATAGGGATAGCACCCTATTCCGCGGAACAATGGGAGAGAAAGAACAAGGAAAAGGTACGGGGAGTACCAACAGTTAGGAACATGAACCAAAATAGACTCAGTTTTTTTTTTAAATCAAACGTATATCACAATTGAATTTAAAATTAGGTAAATTTACTTACAGTATATATATAATTTAAGCTCAAAATATATGTTAAAATATGAATCTTTCTTATAGTAAATACCGAATTATAATACTCATTATTCAAAGAACACATTAATGATATACCAGTTAATACAGTAGGTGTGATTTATACTGGTAAGGTTTGACAGTGAAAATATTTATCTATGCAATATGAATTCATTCTGATGCAGCCATGGACTAATTGAAATTTTATTACAAAGTTCATTTGTAATTTCGATAGCAGGGTGCATTTTTAACTGCAATCTTTATTGAATAGTCTAGCAGTAAAGAGGAATATTTAATGCACAAATGGCTTCAAATGACCAGCAATAAAAGGTTAAGAGCCAAAGCTGTGCAATAAACTGAACGATTGCATCGCATTGAGCTGTTCCGTAATGCTCTGATATGCACTACTACATGAGCAGTCAATTACAGGCATGCCTGGATAATTCATGCTACACAGGTAGCAATGATTCTCGGGCCAATGTTGTCCCAATATTATGACAAGAAACATTGCTACCCGGGTACATGGTTTAGTATTTCAGAGTTGGAATTAATGGATATGAACATCATTTTTCTGGAACCTTATATTATGAAATATTTAATTTTGGTAATTTTTAGGTTCTATAAGATTATAATTCTTTAAGGAACCAACCATTTTTTTTAGTAACAGGTTAGCATGTTTTTAATTGAAATTTTGTAAAAGTGTGAAATACAAATAAAAAATAAAAATTGAAGTTTCAATTAGCTTATCGGGGCGGAACCAGTACACTGAGCTCTGATAATTAATAATGGTTACTATTCAATTAATATAATGGGTATAATTATGTAAATATTGTTAAAAAGGTATAATTATTCAATCTAAATAATATTAAAAAGGTTTAATTATTCAATGTGATTAATATTAAAAAGGTATAATTATTCAGTGTAAATAATGTTAAAGAAGAATAATTATTCAATGTAATTATGAATAAATCATCTCTAAATAATTACTGCAGAATCATTTAAATCATTGCAAAACTGTTCATTAAATATATCATTTTTAAACCTTAGCATTTGCAAACTTTAAATGAATAATAAAAAGCTTGAGGGGAGACTGAGCTATAAAAGAAACATTATAAATGCATTACCATTTAATGACTGGGTAATTATTTAAATGATTTAATCTAAAATGTTGTGAGGCGAATTAATAACTGTAATTGCAATAAAGCAATCTAAAGCTTAATCTAAAAAATACACCTGTAAAGGAAAAAGCTTCTACTATTAATTTGTTATTCATGTTTACCATTAATTAGTATAATACACATGAATATTGACTGTATGGATTATTTGAAGGGAAGAAGAAGAGGCATTAACATGTATGTTATTAATGAGTTAGATATGTTGAATAATGAGGGTATGTTGATAAAGATAATGGTGTGTCTATATAACAATAGTATGATGTTATAGGGAAAGTTTTTAAAATTAATAATTGTTTGTGAGATAAAAGTCCACTGTAACCCAGGTAACAATGTTTCTTGAAGCCACAATGGTCCAATATCGTAACAACATTGTTACAATGTTGTCTCCAGAAACATTGCTACCTGAGAATTAATCAACATAACTATACTTCGAATATTTTTTTCCCATTTCAAAAAACAGTTTTAATATCACCCAAAGAAATCGTTCACCAACATTACTGAAAGAGGTTGTAGGGTAAGTTCTGAGTTATAAATCAGTTCCACATTTTCTATCATAGAAAAAATCTTTTAACTTTATATTTATCTAATATGATACAAAATGTGAAGCCGTTCAATAACAAGGAAGTTGCCCTAATTACTCTGCCCCTCCATATCTTACGCCCGAAATGTTCCATGTTAACATCATCGATAGTTCATTTTTTGTTTCTTTTTAATTAAGCATAAGAGTATAGTGGATAAAATCTTCAGGGTATTGATTAGAAGTGCGGGGCCTTAATTAGAGACTTGTGAGGTATATTGTACTATAGGTATAGTGTGAGGTATATTGTGCTATAGGTATAGTGTGAGGTATATTGTGCTATAGGTATAGTGTAGGTATATTGTGCTATAGGTATAGTGTGAGGTATATTGTGCTATAGGTATAGTGTGAGGTATATTGTGCTATAGGTATAGTGTGAGGTATATTGTGCTATAGGTATAGTGTGAGGTATATTGTGCTATAGGTATAGTGTGAGGTATATTGTGCTATAGGTATAGTGTGAGGTATATTGTGCTATAGGTATAGTGTGAGGTATATTGTTGCTATAGGTATAGTGTGAGGTATATTGTACTATAGGTATAGTGTGAGGTATATTGTACTATAGGTATAGTGTGAGGTATGTTGTACTATAGGTATAGTGTGAGGTATATTGTACTATAGGTATAGTGTGAGGTATGTTGTACTATAGGTATAGTGTGAGGTATGTTGTGCTATAG